>CM070008.1:25247138-25317138 GCA_036247105.1 Cirrhinus mrigala
AGCCGTTCGAACGAATAGAATGATATGATTCAGAAATTAAATCAGTGACTTGCCACCACCTACTGGCAGTTTTAGTTTTATTTTTATCTTCCTTTTTAGTTATTAAAATCATTTAATATTTCAATGTTCAAAATTGTATATTTAAAACATTAATCTCAACAAGAGTTGAATTTGATTGCACTTATGCCATCTCTGAGCCTCATTAAACATATGAAAATATACCTAAAAGCCACTTTTGTGTTCTTTTGTGCCACCTCTTTACAAATGAATTTTATTAATACTGATTTCATTTGATTGGTAACTTATTCTTATTCTGTTGTTTTAATTAGAAATTGTATAAATGTAAGCTTATAAAGTATATTTTTTTTTAAAAATTTGACATAAAAGATGAAATAAAGTAAAAAAAAAATGCCATTACAAAGGTAACAAAATTCCCCTTTAATTCACTTTAAGGAGTCAGATATCACCTCGTAATAGGAAGGCTAATTTTTGATCAGATTTTTTGATCATTGATTAGAAGGTGCTCCTAAAATTTTGACTGTTTTTTACGTTACAAGTGCTCCTAAAAGGAAAAGTAACCGTAGACCCCTAATGGATTTATTGCATTTTGGGAAAAAATAATCTGTTTTTATAATAAATCTTTAAAAAATCAAAATCTGGATTTGAATTTTTCATGTTATTATAACCTTAAGATGCTATGTGAAAGTTTGAAACAGAAAATAATGGTTTTCATCTTGCCACTTTCTTGGTAAAGAAAACACATTTTTACTCAAATTAATCAAAATGGATTTATAGCATTTTGGAACCAAACTCTTCATATATTCATCCAATTACTTGATTAATCGTCAGAATAATCGACTGATTACTGGTTTACCTAAATCATTACTGACCGCTCTAAAAAATATATGTATATATTTTTTTTTTGTGGTAATAAAAATAGACCTAAGCAAACAATAGCCTTTAAAATGACCTAATATATACATCTTATAATGATGGTCTGATAATTCTTGTTCATGGAATGCGCCAATTCTGGCATTTTGCTGGTTACTTAACACAGCTTAAATGCAATTGAGGATTTTTTTTTTTTTTTTTTTTTTAAATTGAGTTCTCGAATTGAATCGAAGAATCATGACACCCCTACTTTTCATTCATTCCATTCATTCATTCATTCATTCATTCAGGTTGCTTCTCCTATGGACTTACTCAGTCAGATTTCAGAGTTAGAACAAAATATTCTAATTGTTATTCCTAATAATTATAACATTTATGTATTTAGGTTCTTTCTACTACAGTCTCAATCTATCAGATTTAATAGACATAACAAAATTATTTATTCAATTTATTTAATGTGCTACTCCTGCTAAGTGAAATGAGTTATTAACACCCCAACAATGGACAAGAATGGAATCACTCATGAATTTTTTTTTCTTCCTTCCTGTTTTGCTGAAACTAACACGCCTCGTAAGAACAGCTCATTCTGACCTAGAACCAAATATTACTCACATCTATATCCGTAAGTGGCCGTTTGAACTCTCTGACTTGGTTACTTATTAATATTTTGTTTTTCTTCAAGACATTGAGCAAGCACTGACTGTGCTGCAAGCAGACGGCAAACAATTCAGCCGGCCTTGGCCGTCCCATATTACTCGGTGCGAGTGCAGTTTCACCGCCAAGATAGACTGATATGTCTGCTGAAACGGTCTGTTGGATTTTACTTCAGCTGCCTGTCCTCTAATATTCAAACCTGCTTTTGAAAGGTCAATGAAGTCTTTGCGAATTTGCCGCCTGCTTTGTCGTGATGGTGCCGTTGTCTCTGTCATATGTTCTCAGGGTCTTTCAGCGAGTGGTGTTCATGTATAATTGATCGTGACTTTAAAGTTGTATATACAGATTACTCATGAGCAAGGTTGAGTCATGCCGGGCACAGCCTCACACTCAGCCGTCATTCACAGACTGAAAAACATGAGTTTCTTTAAGGAACACATCTGACTTTCTCTTTACTTCTGCTTCACAGGGTTTTTTAAGTAAACGGCTGAAAGGATCCATCAAAAGGACGAAAAGTCAAACAAAGCTGGATCGCAACACAAGCTTTAGACTCCCATCGTTACGACCAACGGAAAATGACAGGTACAACTTGCGCTTGTTTGTTTCTCATGAGCCTTGACTGAACCTCATTGAATTTCCTTGTGTCCAGAGTTTAAGAGACAGGTGTGCGTTTATCTTTCAGATGATAAATTCAAAGCCATTTTTATTTCATTTTACACTGATTGAATGGATATATATTTGAATGGATTATCTTTTGTACTTACCTTTTATAGGTAAAGTAATAGATTACGTTTTTCAACTGTTCTTAAACTGTAAGCTGCTGTTCAAAAAAAGGTGATGGGTGCTTGTATAACAAGGCCAAAAATTCAGCTTAAATTCATGTGTGTGTCTTATAGAGAGCAGCTGGTTGGAAAATATGCTGTGCTGGGACCTGGCATAACATGAGATCTGTTTTAAAAGAAATTTTAAACCTTTCAGCCCTTCTGACAGCTCTCTGGCAGAATCGTTCTGGCAGTTCGTCCCTAATGAAGCTACTGCGTTAAAGATACAATTTAAACTGCACTTACCCTACCAGTCAAAAGTTTGGATTCATTTGAGTTAATTTATGTTTGGCATGATCTTAAAAATGCTTTTGACTGCACTTAGTGCAAAGGGGTTTTTTTGTTTTCTTTTTACTGCCCCCTAGTGGACTGCACTGGCTGTATGACAAATGGTTTGGCTGGTTAGCAGGGGCCGGTTAGCCCCATGACTACCATTCAGACCTAAAAAAAAAAAAAAAAAAAAAATCTTGACATTCAAAACAAAATGAAATCTATATTTTATTTTATTTTATTTTATTTTATTTTATTTTATTTTATTTTATTTTATTTTGTGTGTATGCTGCTGCTGCCTTGTGTGCTTTGTGTGCTTTGATGTTTTGGTTTGTTTTCTTAAAAAGACCTAAAAATCTTTTGTTTAGTTTGTTGTTTTGTTTGTTTGCTTTGGCATTTTGGTTAGTTTTCTTAAATAGACCCAAAAAATCTTTTTTTTCAGTTTGTTATTTTGTGTTTTTTGTTTGTTTGTTTGATTGTTTGCTTTGCTTTGGTGTTTTGGTTTGTTTTCTTAAATAGAACTAAAATCGTTTGTTGATTTAGGTTTTTTTTATTTATTTATTTATTTTTTTATTCTTGCTTTGCTTTGACGTTTTGTTTGTTTTCTTAAAAAGACCTAAAAATCTTTTGTTTAGTTTGTTGTTTTGTTTGTTTGTTTGTTTGCTTTGGCATTTTGGTTTGTTTTCTTAAATAGACCCAAAAAAATCTTTTGTTTGGTTTTTGTGTATTTCGTTTGTTTGTTTTGCTTTGGCGTTTTGGTTTGTTTTCTTCCATACACCCAAAAAAAACTTTTGTTCAGTTTGTTGTTTTGTTTGTTTGTTTGCTTGGGTTTGCTTTGCTTTGCTTTGGTGTTTTGGTTTGTTTTCTTAAATAGAACTAAAATCTTTTGTTCATTTTGTTGTTTTGTTTTGTTTTGTTTGTTTGTTTTGCTTTGCTGTTTTGGTTTGTTTTCTTAAATAAACCCAAAAAAATCTTTTGTTTAGTTTTTGTGTATTTTGTTTGTTTGTTTTGCTTTGCCGTTTTTTGTTTTGTTTTGTTTTCTTGCATAGACCCCAAAAAAACTTTTGTTCAGTTTGTTGTTTTGTTTGTTTGTTTGTTTGTTTGTTTGTTTGTTTGTTTGTTTGTTTACTTGTTTGTTTTGCTCTGGTGTTTTGGTTTATTTTGTTAAATAGACCCAAAAAATCTTTTGTTTAGGGTTGTTTTTTTTTGTCTGTTTTCGTTTTTGTTCTATGTTTTTTGTTGTTGTTGTTTGTTTGTTTTGCTTTGGTGTTTTAGTTTGTTTTCTTAAATAGACCCAAACAATCTTTTGTTCACCATTCAAAAGTTCCTATTCGTTTTAAACAAAATAAAATATTTAATGTCATTTTATATTTTTTTTTCCACCTCTCTTTAAGATAAATGGCTTTCTTCAGGTATTATTGACCCCCTTAGTCCAACACTGTCCATCCTTAAGATGTTGTATCACACAGTGGTTCTTTGTTTTCTGTCATTTGATTTGTCATTTATTTTACGTGTGATTTACTTCTTCGCAGTGATGCGGCCGGGTGTGTAAGGAGGAGTAATTGATAAGCAGGGCTGTTAATAGCTTAAGGGATTGTCACTTGTGCTTTATTATTACACAATTAGTGTGTCACACACCCAAGGGCTGAATTGGGGCTAGTTACCTGTGGTGACAAACCAGAAGTTGCATTTCCACTCTTTTTGTTTGTGTTTACTGGAACAGGATGGGGACTGTGGGCTCTGGCTGTTATGTTGCTGGTGTATCTGCTCTCTCTGTATACTCTAATGGCCACAGCTGCTGCGGTTAGACTACAGATGAGAAGGAGACGCGATTCTAATCGCACTGATTTCTCATGCTGCTCTTTGTGGATTGAGTGCATCTGTTTGTGTGGAGCTGTTACCCATAAAGTAATGCTGGAAAGAAGTGTGTGAGTGTTGTGGGGCATGTGATAGTGTGGCCGAGACAGGAACTGCATGTGACAGTTTGATTGAGATAAATTACAGTTGAACTCTCAGCAGACATCTGTCACAGCGTTTGTGCATACTCTTATGTGCATGTTTGGGTGCATTAAAAGGGATAGTTCACCTACAAATAAAATGTATCATTTAAAAAAAATGTATATATGATACCATTCAATATTTTGTTTTTGTTTTGAAAGAAATCTTTATGCTCGCCAGGGCTGCACTGATTTGACTAAAAAACTGCAGAAAATTCCAATTAGTTTCTCATATCTGATCTTTAGGACTCCCTGTCCTCACTGTCATTTTGCAGGTGACGAAATATGATTTATTTTGTTCAGTGTAGTCAGTTTCTACTCTATCGGCATCAGTTTTAGTAATAATGTCATTGTCAGCATGACGCTGAGAGACTTTCTTCTGTGACGACTGAGTGTAGTTGTCAGTGGAAAAAGAGGTTGGAAAACTGAAGTTTTGCATGACATCTCACCGAGGTGCAGAATTCATGAGGTGCTGTAGACAACTTAAGCAATGTTTTACGCATTCATGCATATACTGTGTCTAAAACTGCTGACTCATTTGCTCATTTACTATTGACTACACAAAGTCACATCGTTCACTAGATGCTGTACATCCCTATATGACTGTTCAGACTGAGATTTTTAAAAAACGTAAAATTTAAATTCATTAAAAAAAAACAAGGTTTTATTCATATTTCTAACCACACAGTATGAAAATATTGTAACACTATAGATTAGGGAACAAATATTCACTGTTAACTAGAGCTAACTGAGGTAGTTAGTTGCAGTAGTTATGTTAAGGTATTGGGTAGAGTTAGGGGATCTAGAATCAAAATAATAAAAGAATAAAATTATTATTAAAACATTATTCTTTCTGGATTCCATTTTAATGGTTTCATTAAATACTAATAATCAAAAGCATCTCTACTTAATTGATTTTATAAAAAAAAAAAAAATATAAATATAATATATATATATATATATATATATATATATATATATATATATATATATGTGTATGTGTGTGTGTGTGTGTGTGTGTGTGTGTGTCTGTAATATTTACCAGAAAAATCTAATTATACAACATTAATAATTTTATATTATTATTTTATATTTTTATACAATTTTAATATATATATTTGGATTATTAGTGTATTACTCAATTTATTTATTTTTTTTATAAAATCAATTAAGTAGAGATGCTTTTGATTATTAGTATTTAATGAAACCATTCAAATGGAATCCAGAAAATAATTGTAAAACAGACTTAAACTCTTAAATTGCTATAATATTATTTAATAATATTTCATAATGATAATATTAATAATTAACAATATTTAAAATGAAAATTTAATGAATTAATTAGAATTAGCTTTTTGATGAATAACATTTAATTTAACCATTTAAACAGAATCTAGAAAAATTAAAACTGAAAAGTAATTCAGAAAAATTGAAACTGGGAAAAAATAAAACTGTATAAGTACTAATAATCAGCCAGTATGCTAGTAATATGCATGCTAATAAGCAACTAGTTATTAGTGAATAGTATTCCCTAACCTAAAGGTTTAGATGTTATTACTACACGGTGGCATATTGGTGTCTGTATATTCTTGTATTCTTGTTTCATAAAATGTTTTAATATTAATATACTAATAATCTAAATATTGAACTATCAAAATATGCTTTTAACCCTAAAATGTACTGATAACCACCATTATACAGGTGGTAAAAACAGAAAGCAATAAACATTTAATAACAAAAAATGTAAAACAATATACCTAATGAAGAGAAGAGAAGAGAAGAGAAGAGAAGAGAAGAGAAGAGACAAAAATATGTACACAAATTGTACTGTGAGTTTGTTTTTTTACTGTAAATGTAAAAAAAAAAAAAAAAACTGGCTTGAAACTGGTTTTAAACGCCAGATTTCTTGTGGGGAATTTCTGTTTTTGCTTGTTTGTTCATTTACATGTACAAACTACAAAAACTTGTGTTAGATGTACCAAAAAGCTAAACAAAGCCAAAGGAAATGCACCCAACTTTAACAGGATCCCACACGTATTGTGATCATGCCAAGAGCTAGCTGAAGCTAACAAAACAAGCTAAAAAAATAAGGCTACAGTTTTCTGCTTTCTTGGCTTTGCTGAATAGCTGGCTCTGGGAAAACATTTGAACTCGTAGCTGAAAGGAAAATGTAAATAGCACATTAGAAGCTTTGAAGTAATCGACCTTTGCTGTAGCAGAATCACCTCTCACTATGTGGTCTGAATGAAAATACTAGTCCTGTATTCATAGTGGACTTGGAAGCTTTGACTGTAAAGAGCTTGAATGTGGCACCGCAGTCCCAGCGGACTGATCAGATTTCTTGGATAATGTGGGAGAGCTGTGTCCGGATACGGGCTGACTGTGCACTGATCTGCTTAGCTGTCCGAGTCAGCGCAGGTGAAACGTATCGAGAGCTGGAAGTGAGCCCTCCTTTAGGAGTCACCCTGCTGTTTCTGCATCAGCTGTCCGATGCAATGTACCACGCCTCTGTAAATGGACATGGAAAGAGATAATGTTTAGATGGAGGAGATGAATGGATGTATCTTGAACTTCACATTGTCATATGCAATTGCGTTCGGTCTCACAAACCACAGGCGGTTCGCTTAAGTTAGTTTCAGAAGGTTCAGTAAGCAGGTCGGTTCTGTAAATATCCTGACAGATTCAGTGAGTTAATCCAATGAAAGATTCATCAGACTGATTTAAAATATTAAAAAAACCCATTCATATGGTTGTGCTCTATTTGTTTTTTCATACAGCCAGAGAAGACATCTTGTCTTGTAATATTCCACAATATCTAGGCCCCTATAACTAAATTATTTTCAATTCTGACTGGAAGATCACATCTCAGGGAAAATATGTGGTAATGTGGACAGATAATGGATGTTTTTGTGATAAATGATGGGTCCTGTGTTTGGCTTCTGTTGGGATATGAGCCAGATGAGAGGCCAATCTTTGTGGTAATCTGGTTTTTATCTAAGTCAGCAGGCATCACCGCAATTTCTCATAACGAGAGAAACCGATGCCAGCAAATTTTCTATTAGGCGCTTATGCCAGGATAGTCCATGTTGCGTGACCAACTGTCTGATCGTGTGTGCAAAGTCGTTGCGTTTAACCTTATAGCAAATGTAAACTTGAAAACAAGCAAAAGCCTTGTTGGTTTTAAGTTGCAAATTTCAATAATTGATTTGTTTTTATCTTTCTCTGGTCTTCAGAAGTACAGTATATTACAGAAGTAGCTTCCAGCGATTAACCTTGAGTCTCTTCCTATCAATCATGATCTTTAGGCTTTTATGTACAGTAGTAGTATTACATAATTTTATTATGTTATACTCTAAGTCTGTGGTCTATCTTTATACTGGTTGGCTGTAAAACACTTATTGATTGTACAGGCATAACTATAAATATATAAACATTATATACACACTACCGTTCAAAAGTTTGGGGTCAGTAAGTTTAGTTGTTTATTTCTTTTATTTAATGTTTTTAAGGAAATTGATACTTTCATTCAGCAAGGACACATTATCAGTAAATTGAAAATTTATAAAATTACACCCAAACAAAAATTAGGTCATTATGACTTGGTTACATTTTGTTGTTTATTTTTTTCGTTTTAATTCAAAAGTTTGGGCTCAGTAAGAATTTAAAATAAATTAGTGCTGTCAAACGATTAATCGCGATTAATCGCATCCTAAATAAATGTTTTTGTTTACATGGTATGTTTGTAATGTGTATATTTATTATATATATTTATATATTTATATTCATATCATTTATATTATATATAAATATATTTAATATGTCAACATAACATTTTTCTTACATATATACATGCATGTGTTTGTATTTTTATATATATATAAATATACACAGTACACACACATGCATTATGTAAACGAAAACTATTTTGTATGCGATTAATCATTTGCAAACACTAAAATAAAGTAATACTTTTATTCAGCATGGATGCAATAAATTGATCCAGTGTGACAGTAAAGACATTTGTAATGTTATGAAAGATTTCTATTTAAACTGTCAGGGTTTCCACAAAAATATTAAGCGGCACATTTGTTTTTAGCATAAGAAAGTTTTTAAAGAAATGTTTCTTGAGCAGCAAATCAGCATATTAGAATGATTTCTGAAGTGTCATGTGACACCGAAGACTGGAGTAATAAAGCTTTTCCATCACGGAAATATATTACATTTCAAATATATATTTAAAAAGAAAGCAGTTATTTTAAATTAAGTGCTGTCAAACGATTAATCGTGATTAATCGCATCCAAAATAAGTTTTTGTTTGCATAATGTAAGTGTGTGTGTGTGTGTGTGTGTGTGTGTGTGTGTGTGTGTGTGTGTGTGTGTGTGTGTGTGTGTGTGTGTGTGTGTGTGTGTATCTTGGTGGGGACCTAAACCTGAATACACACAGGCTCATGGGGACTCCTGTCACCGTGGGGACCTAAATTGAGGTCCCCATGGGGAAACAAGCTTATAAATCATACGGAATGAGTTTTTTTGAGAAAGTAAAAATGCAGAAAGTTTTCTGTAAGGGTTAGGTTTAGGGGTAGGGTTAGGGTAAGGGGATAGAAAATACAGTGTGGACAGTATACAAACCATTGCGCCTATGGAGAGTCCCCACAAGGATAATAAACCAGACGTGTGTGTGTGTGTGTGTGTGTGTACTGTGTATATTTATGTATAAAGACACACACATACAGTGCTTATTTTGAAAGTATTTACATGCATATATTTATATTCATATAATTTATATTACATAAAAATATATATATTTTTTTTTTATTTTATTATCTTAAATATATACATCATGTGAGTGAATTTATATATAATAAATATACACAATACACACACATGCATTATGTAAACAAAAACTATTTTGGATGCGACTAATTGCGATTAATCATTTGCAAGCACTAAAATAAAGTAATACTTTTATTCAGCATGGATGCAATAAATTGATCCAGTGTGACAGTAAAGACATTTGTAATGTAATGAAAGATTTCTGTTTAAACTGTCATGATTTCCTCAAAAAATATTAAGCGGCACATTTGTTTTTAGCAATAGAAACGATGTTTTTAAAGAAATGTTTCTTAAACAGCAAATCAGCATATTAGAATGATTTCTGAAGTGTCATGTGACACTGAAGACTGGAGTAATAAAGCTTTTCCATCACAGAAATATATTACATTTCAAATATATATTTAAAAAGAAAGCAGTTATTTTAAATTTAGTGCTGTCAAACGATTAATCACGATTAATCGTATCCAAAATAAAAGTTTTTGTTTACATAATGTATGTGTGTACTGTGTATATTTACTATGTATAAATAAAGACATGCACATACAGTACATATACATGAAAATGTTGTATTTACATGCATATATTTATATTCATATAATTTATATTACATAAAAATATATATTTTTATTTTAAACAACATATTTTTCTTAAATGTATACATGAATGTGTGTGTTTTTATATATAAATAATAAATATAAACAAATGCATTATGTAAACAAAAAACATTTTGGATGTGATTAATCGCGATGAATCATTTGACAGCACTATTTAAATTATAATAATGTTTCACAATATTACTGTTTGTGCTTGAGGCTTGAGCATAAAAGCCTGAGGTTTGTTCAGGCTTGAGCATAAAAGACTTCTTTTAAAAACATTGTAGAATATTAATATGGTTGTATATGTATGATATGACTCTTCTGGTCTCATCTTAAAACGAAATCCTCATTAAACAAAACCCAACCATGTGAGTAATGTCAAGGTGAGGATGTTGTGCAAGTGTGGCGGTACTTCAGGTGTGAAGTGTAGGTGTGTGTGTGTGGAAGTGTTTAAGATGTTTGTGTAGTCAACTCATCCCTCGCTCCTCAGCTCCTCATAGGGCGGTCCCCATGGTAACATTCTCACGGGGACTTTGCATTGGCCAGCCCTCTTTCTTGTTTGTCACATCAGCTTTCTTCGTCCTTTTTAACCTCACCTGAGCTACGGCGAAGTAGCTCTACACCTGCGGCAAAAAAATGAATTGAAAACTGGATTGGAGTCTTCGTTTCATTACTGGAATGTGTTAATATCTTGATATGCTCTTGGGATACTCCTTCAAGTGGATCTTTAGTTGTTTTTCGTAGGTATAAACTTTCTTTTTGAAAGCAGTGAGATTTTCGTATTTGTTTTATATTGTTTTAACCATGGTAAAGAAGTAGAAATTGATTATTGTATGTGTGTGTGTATATACATATTTGAAATGATTGTTTTTATATGAAATACTCATGCTTATGTTTGACTGCCTCCTTGTGGACGTACTCTGTCATTTCTTTTACTAAAAGGACCTCATAGGAGATTATAATCAATCTTTTTGAGCCAAAACTATTTGTCACGGTTCTCATTTGCATATCGAATCTCCTGTGGCTGAGGACGCTGTGTAGCCAGTGAGGAGGGAGACTGAAATATCAGAATCGGAAGAGAGGATGTAATTATTACTAAATGATCTGGCTGACTCTTAAGTAATTGAGTTAAAGTTTCTGTGATTCTGTGTGCTGTTGTAGGTCACGAGGCCTGCCTAAATTGAAAGAGTCCTCTTCCCATGAGTCTTTGCTGAGTCCAGGCAGTGCTGTTGAAGCTCTGGATCTGAGTATGGAGGAGGACGTCTACATCAAACCTTTACACAGCAGCATCCTAGGACAAGACTTTTGCTTTGAGGTACAAACTTTTTGGAAAGGATGAATTGAATGCAGTTCAGTTCTCCATAACAACATCAGTAAGGTTTTTAATGTTTTTAAAGAATTCTCAAATGCAAATTAAAGGATTAGTTCACTTCCAGAACAAAAATGTACAGATAATAACCTTTGTCATCCAAGATGTTCATGTCTTTCTTTCTTCAGTCGTAAAGAAATTATGTTTCTTGAGGAAAACATTTCAGGAATTATCTTCATATAGTGGACTTCAATGGTGAACTTCCAAAATGCTGTTTAAATGCAGCTTCAAAAGGCTCTAAACGATCTCAGCCGAGGAAGAGGGGTCTTATCTAGCGAAACAATCGGTCATTTTCAAAACAAATTTGCAGACCTAGGCAAGATATGTGTTTGAGGTTAAAAAGTATATAAATTGTCAATTTGTTTTTGAAAATGACAGATTGTTTTGTTAGATAAGACCCTTCTACCTCGGCTGGGATCATTTAGAGCCATTTGAGGCTGTATTTAAACTACATTTTGGAAGTTCAAACTTGAAGGCACCATTAAAGCTCACTATATGGAGAAAAATCATGAAATGTTTTCCTCAAGAACTGTCATTTCTTATTGACTGGAAAAAGAACGACATGAACATCTTTGATGACAAGGGAGTAAGTAAACAATCTGTAAATTTATGTTCTGGAAGTAAACTACTCCTTTAAGGCTGTATTTATTTGATCAAAAATACAGAAAAAAACAGTAATATTGTGGAATATTATTACAGTTTAAAATAATGGTTTTCTATTTTAATGTATTTTAAAATATCATTTATTCCTGTGATTCGAAGCTGAATTTTCATCAGCCATTACTTCAGTCTTCAGTGGCACATGATTCTTCAGAAATCATTGTAATATGCTGATTTATTATCAATGTTGGAAAAAAGTTGTGCTGCTTCATTTTTTTTTTTTTTTTTTTTCAGGATTCTTTAATGAATAAAAAGTTAAAAAGAACACCATTTATTCAAAATAGAAATCTTTTCTAACAATACAAGTCTTTGCTATCACTTTTTATCAATTTAGCACATTCTTGGTGAATAATTAATTTCTTTCAAAAAAGAGAATAAAGTGACCACAAACTTTTAAATGATAGTCTATATTGTTAAAAATGTCTATTTTAAATAAATGCTCTTTTTTTAACGTTTTATTTATTAAAGTATCCTAAAAAAAATATCACAGGTTTCAACAAAATATTGACATTGATAATAAATCAGCATATTAGAATGATTTCTGAAGGATCATGTGACACTGAAGACTGGAGTAATGATGCTAAAACTTCAGTTTTGCATCACTGGAATAAATTTTAAAATATATTCACATAGGAAGCAGTTATTTTACATTGAAATAAAATTTCACAATATGACATTTTGTTTCTGGATTTTTGATCAAATAAATTTAGCCTTGATGAGCATAAGTAACTTCTTTAAAAAAAAATAAAATAAACATTAAAAATCTTACTGATCCCTAACTTTTGAACAGCAGTGTTCTTTATGAAATAATTCCTGAATTTATCCTTTTCCTCACATAGGTGGCGTACTCAGGTGGAAGCAAGTGCTTCAGCTGCTCCTCTGCTGCTGAACGGGACAAATGGATGGAGAACCTCAAAAGAACTGTGCAGCCTAATAAGGTAACTATCAGATGTTTGTTTTTAATCATTACGAAAGCATGCATGCTTGTTTTATGCTTAAAATGAGCTTTTGTCACCAGGACAACTGCCGACGGGCGGAAAACGTCCTCCGTCTGTGGATCATCGAGGCCAAAGATCTGCCGCCGAAGAAGAAGTATTTCTGTGAGCTGTGTCTGGATGACGTGCTGTACGCCCGCACCACCAGCAAAACTCGTTCTGACTGCCTGTTCTGGGGGGAACACTTCGAGTTCTCCGGCCTACCTTCTATTAAGAGCATCACTGTGCACATCTACCGCGATGTGGACAAGAAAAAGAAAAAGGACAAAAACAACTACGTGGGCCTGGTGAACATCCCAGTTCAGGGAGTGATGGGAAGACAGTTCGTGGAGAAGTGGTATCCGGTCAGCACCCCCACCACCAGCAAAACCAAAGGTGGAGGCCCCTCCATCCGCATTAAATCTCGCTTCCAGACTGTCTCCATCCTGCCCATGGAGCAGTACAAAGAGTTTGCGGAGTTTGTGACCAATAACTATACCATGTTGTGCTCTGTGTTGGAGCCCGTCATCAGCGTGAAGAACAAAGAGGAGATGGCCAGCGCGCTCGTGCACATACTGCAGAGCACGGGACGGGCAAAGGTACGATGTCAAGTTCTCGTTATTTTAAATTGGCAATAAATCACTTGTTTGTGACTAGAAATGTATTGAATTTTCTTTATTAGGACTTCTTAACAGATCTGGTGATGTCAGAGGTGGATCGCTGCGCTGATCATGACGTGCTGATCTTTAGGGAGAACACGCTAGCCACCAAAGCCATTGAAGAATACCTCAAATTGGTCGGACAGAAGTACCTACATGATGCACTAGGTAAATTAAATATTTATCTTGGTGTATTAAAAGGTTTGTGTAAAAGGAAGACCCTTTACTATATGTTTGTGTTTGCTTTGTAGGAGAGTTTATTAAAGCCCTTTATGAGTCAGATGAAAATTGTGAAGTAGATCCATCAAAGTGTTCCAGCCAAGAGCTTCCAGAGCACCAAAGTAACCTGAAGATGTGCTGTGAGCTGGCCTTCTGCAAGATCATCAACTCTTACTGGTAACTTTTAGTTTCTAAAGCTTGACATAAATATGGGCATAAATTTTAACAGTAGCTACACTGCTGTTGAAAAATTTGGGATCAGTGAGATTTTTAATGTTTTTAAATAAGTTTCTTATGCACATCACGGCTGAATTTATTTGATTAGAGAACAGTTGGATTTTTATGTAAATATATATTTAAAATGTAATTCATTCCTGTGATGCAAAGCTGAATTTTTAGCATCATTACTCCAGTCTTCAGTGTCACATGATCCTTCAGAAATCATTCTCATATGCTAATTTATTGTCAGTTTTGGAAACAGTTGTGCTGCTTAATATTTTGTTGAAATTTGGGATACTTTTTTTAGGATTCTTTAATAAATAAAAAGTAAAAAAACAGGATTTATTTCAAATATAAATCTCTTGTAACCATATAAACTACTATTTAAAGGTTTGTGGTCAGTACATTTTTATTCTTTCTTTTTTTTGACAGAAATTAATACTTTTATTCACCAATGATGTGTTAAATTGATAAAAAATTGATGGTAAAAAAAAAAGAAAAGGTTTATATTTTGAATAAAAGCTGTTCTTTTTAACATTTTATTCATCAAAAATCCTGAAAAAAGAATCACAGTTTCCAAAAAAAAAAAAATTAAGCAGCACAGTTGTTTTCAGCATTGATAATAAAAGTAATAACTCGGCATATTAGAATGATTTCTGAAGGATCATGTGACAACTGGAGTGATGGCTAATGAAAATTCAGCTTTGCATCACAGGAATAAATTATATTCTAAAATGTATTAAAATAGAAAACCATTATTTTAAACTGTAATAATATTTCACAATATTACTGATTTTTATGTATTTTTTATCAAGTAAATGCAGCCTTAATGAATGGAACATACATTACATTACATTTTGAAATGTAATATGCAAAATGACAATGCAATATGTAAAAGGGCAATGTATTTCTTTATTTTAATTTACATCTTCCCATACACGTTCAACATTTAGTGTCCAGTGCAAAATGAAAATTCAATTATGTAATTTAGACTTTCCATTTTCTACACTAAATTTAATGTCAATTAAAAATATATTTTAACGCTTTATAAGTTGCAAAATTAAAATGAAAATGTATTACCAAAATTGCAGTCCTAAGTGGCCTACCCGTAAGTCTAAATGCATTTAGGGTAAATAACATTTGAAAGATAATTTTGCTACAGTTCTTGCTTAAGAAATGTTAAACTTATCTGATCAATTTTGGTAATACATTTTCATGTTAATTTTTCAACTTATAAAGCTTTAAAATGTTTTAATTGACATATTAAATGTAGTGTAGGAAATGGCAAGTGTAAATTATATAATTGAATTTTCATTTTGCACTAAATGTTGCACATACGTATGGGAAAATGTAAATTTAAATACAGAAATACACTGCCATTTTACATATTGCATTGCCATTTTGCATATTACGTTTCAAAAGGAATTTTGCTACTCATATGCTTCCATACTGATAAGCACGAGACTTCTTTAAAAACAAAAATCTTACATAACTGAAACTTTTGAACGGCAGTGTAGCAACTTAAATAACAAAAACTGAATAAACAAATATGCGTAGGGCTCACTGTGATTAAAATTGTGATTTCCTTCTGAGTAATCTCCTTAAATTTTAAAAAATTCTTCTTCAGGAATGGTGAGCAATAAGACAAGTCCTAAATTGTTTTTCCAGACTATAAATTACAACTACATTGCTCTTGTTTGTAGTTTGTTCATATGCTCATGCTTGCAATTGCATTAATTCCATCTTAACCTGCTGCTGTGGTCTGGACAGTGTGTTTCCACGGGAACTGAAGGAGGTGTTTGCATCATGGAAGCAGCAGTGTCATGCTCGAGGGAAGCAGGACATCAGTCAGCGTCTGATTAGCGCATCGCTCTTCCTGCGTTTCCTGTGCCCTGCCATCATGTCCCCTTCGCTCTTCAGTCTCATGCAGGAATACCCAGACGACCGTACCTCTCGAACACTCACCCTCATTGCCAAAGTCATCCAGAATCTCGCTAACTTTGCCAAGTATGTCAGGAACACCATTACATGATGTTTACCACATAAAATTCAAGATTTCATAGTTTCAGATTTTTGAATGTGAAAATGGGAATTTGAGTCAGAATGGCTTGTTGGCTTGAGACCTAATCAGAGTATGACCAAATTCTCATTTAACGTTATGTATTAATATTGTAATATATTGTGTGTGTAAATGCAGTCATTGTGAAACTCCAGTCTGTCTGACGTAGAGCAAACTCAATACTTTGCATTTCTTATTCTGTTACATCAGATTCGGAAACAAAGAGGAGTACATGGCATTCATGAATGACTTCCTGGAGCACGAGTGGGCTGGTATGACCCGTTTTCTGCTTGAGATCTCGAATCTTGAGACGATCTCCAACACCCCGGGCTTTGAAGGCTACATTGACCTGGGCCGTGAGCTGTCGGTGTTACACTCACTACTCTGGGAGGTGGTGTCTCAGCTGGACAAGGTACTGAAATCCCTCCAAACCATCATACTGCAACAATACCTCTTACAACAAAATCTGCTGTAGGCTAAAGTCTGGTTTCACAGAGATTTACAACAGCTGAGCTTCAATTTGTTCAAAAGCGTAACAACAGGGAGGGTAAAAACTCACCTGCTTACCCAGAGAGGTTATGTAAACCTCTTGCACTCAGTATTTTTTTTTTTTCCTCATTTAAAAAGTTTGACATAGAAATGAATAGTACTTACACAACATATGCAAATGCAGCATGAACACTACTCAGTAAACAGAAAAAAATACTGAGTGGGCATTTAAGAATTATTTAAAGGGATAGTTCACCCAAAAATGAAAATTACCCCATGATTTACTCACCCTCAAGCCATCCTAGGTGTATATGACTTTCTTCTTTCAGACAATTGCTATGAAAGCCCATTTCTGCCACTGAATAATTTTTTTTTTTTTAATTATTATTGTGACTTCTCACAATTCTGATTTTTTTTGTTTTTCGTATTTGTGAAATAAAAACTCTTTTTCTTGGAAGTGCAAGTTTTTATCTCACAATTTTGAATTTCTCACAATTGAGAGTTTATATCTTGCAATTCTGACTTTTTTTCTCGGAATTGTGAGATATAAACTCGCAATTGCGAGTTATAAAGTCAAATTTTGAGGGGAAAAAAAGACAGAATTGCGAGCTTATTTTGACTTAATTACTTTCAGTTACTCGCAATTCTGAGGAAAAAAGTCAAAATTGTGAGTTTATATTTATTAATTCTGACTTTATAACTCACAATTGTGAATTTAGATCACGCAATTCAGAGAAAAAAGTCAGATTTGCAAGTTTATATCTCACTATTCTGCCTTTATAACTCACAATTTTGTTTGAGTTTGTCATGGAGTTCTGACTTCATTTCTCAGAATTGTTTATATCTCAATTCTGAGAAAAAAAATTGAATTACAAGTTTGTATCTCACAATTCTGAGAAAAAAAGTTCAGAATTGCGAGATGTAAACTCACAATTGTGAGAAAAACAATGGTGAGAAAAATTTGCAATTACCTTTCTTTATTTTTATTCAGTGGTTGCTATACAGTTGGAGTTACGTAAAAAAAATGTCCGGGCTCTTCCACGCTTTATAATGGCAGTGAACGAGTGTTATTTTTATATTTAATAGTTCAGTAGAAGTCCTGTAAAGTGCATCCATTCATCATAAAGTACTCCATGTGGCTCTGACGGGTTAATAAAGGCCTCCTGAAGCAAATTGATGTGTTTTTGTAAGAAAAATATTCATATTTAAAACTTTATAAACCGTAATTTCCAGCTTCCACTAACTGTCGTATGCATGTTCACGAGAGAGTGACGTTCCAGCGGATGACGCAGGCGTAGCATAAGCTCCGGTGAGAACTGACAAACACGGATGTGCAAAGCAGAGAGCAAAACAAAATACCGGTCATGAATAAGAAGTACAAAACAAGAATTTGTAAAGAAAAATTGAGGATTTTGATATAAGCCAAGAGGATACTGGTTTTCCTTTGCTAAACAAAGGAAACTTTGCTTCTTTTGCTCTTGTGAACAAAACTCAGTTCTAGCCAGACTAGCATATTCTTACCAGAGTTTACTTCCTACATCATCCGCTGGAACGCCACTCTCTCGTGAACACGTGTATTATTTAGCGGAATCTTGAGATTACGGTTAATAAAGTTTTAAATATGGTTATTTTTTCTAATAAAAACGCATCGATTCTGTTCACGGGGCATTTATTAACCCCCTGGAGCCATGTGGAGCACTTTTTATGAGTGATGGATGCACTTTATTGGACTTCAAAATCTTAACAGCCATTCACTGCCATTAAAAAACAGTGTTGTCAGGTTTTGACAACAAAACCCATCCAACTGGGTCCCCCGTTAAAAATTGCATTCCAGGGGTAAAATACACATTTTTGGGTGGATTCCCCTGGTAAAATTTGCATTTCAGGGGATAAATATCACATTACGTGGTCTCTTCAACCCGTGGACATTAAAGACAACCCGCAGCAACAATGTTAAAATATAAAGGCATTTAAAGGCATTTATAAAGGTTATAAAGGCAACACTGATTATAAAGCTAGAAAGAGCCAGGACATTTTTTAAATGCAATTTTGATTGTATTCATCTGAAAGAAAAAAGTCATATTCACCTAGGATGGCTTAAGGGTGGTTTTTCATTTTTGGGTGTACTATCCCTTTAAGATTGCCCATGTCTCAAAATCAGAAAACACATTTCTCACCTCAGAGGTATTGGCGCAAATGTCCTTTGTTGATCTGTGTGCTTCATGTCAGTAATGCTTGATCCCCACTAAACGTTTTAAGGTTCTAGCTGATTTTAAATGTTATTGCCAACCAAAAAAAAAGCTTTGCACTTGTTTGCAGTGTTAAAGTCATAACTCATTGTCTAGGTTAAGTTAGCCTCAAGGTTAATGTCCCTGTTTAAACTGGAACAGTCTGTCTAATGGCATCGGACACAGCGCATTCACGCATCCCCACGCGCCCTTCCCCTAACTCTTGCTGACCTGTTGCGTCTGGAGCATGGTTTTGTTTTGATTGCGATTAAAACCTCCCTGCACAATGTTTTTTTTTTTTTTTTTTTCCTGCCATGAGTTAATTCATCTCAACCTTTCTTTTAATCTTGTCTCAAGACATAACCTTCTGTTGTTGTTTGATGCATGGCCTGCATTTGACCATTTTTACCTCGTTTGTTTCCGTTTGTTGTTTTTGTAGAAGCATGTGTTTGGTTTTGCTTTTATTTATCCCTAATTTGACTTTTTTCCTTTTGTTTTCTCCTCTGTTTACCCATGCCACTATCCATTCCACCCTTTCCTGTCCGACACACTGTGTCTCCATGGTTACGCTGTCCTACCACCAATGCATTATGGTGCCTACTATCTCGACCAACCAAAAAAAAAAAAAAACCTCCTGCCAACCCACCAATCTGCCATCTGCACCCTCAAACTCTTGGGCTCCATGTGGTTGCCCTCTGTGGTCCGTAATGTGGTTACCATGGTAACGCGCCAACCCAGGGTGACAATTCCTTCCTGCAGGCGACGGTGGCCAAACTGGGGCCCCTGCCGCGTATCCTTGGCGATATCACCCGCTCGCTGTCCAGCCCCACCCCCATCCAGCAGCAGCTCAGGCGCTTCCAGGACCATAGCTCTGCTCATGACATCAGTGGAAGTGTGTCCTCAGGACTGCAGAGGATATTCGAAGACCCAGCAGACAGGTAGGACAATATTGGACTTCATCATTTTCTGTACTTTACTTATGACTCTAGCGCTATATTCCAAATCAACAGAAGCCATAATTAAGCTTTGTGAGAGGAAAAGACTGAAATTATTTGGTTGTTATTTCAAAATTAAACATGGATCGTACAAGGTGCTTTAAATTTTACTTTAATTTTACTTTTTGAAATTTAAGGCCTGGAAAACCCTTAAAAAAAAGCAATCTAAAGAGGAACTTAAAAAGTGCTTGAATTATTGAAAGACAATGTTTCTATGAAATAAGTGTCTTTTTATGCAAAATTCAAACATTCCAAAAAACATTTTTTCACTTATTTCGAAAGAGGAACAGATTAACCAAATCAATTGAGTCATTTACGCTGGAACTGCTCCGACTTATTCAAACTTGTGACTTCAGTCATCTATTTCAAGCAATTCACTAGCAAATTAAAAGAGACATCCATTTTCGAATTTAGACATTGCTTGTAATGATTTTAAAAAGCATGTGATGATGGGTGAAACGGAGCTTTTCGAAACCCAGAATCAATCAAAATCATTTTCAGATCGGAACTTCGCATATCGCAAATCATTTGATTCAGATCGGGACTTCGGAGCCTGTATCTTGAATAATTTGATTTAGATCAGAACGGGTTCATGAGTCATTATGTGAGTTGAATGATTTAAATCAAATTTTTTGTGAAACGCAATTTTTCTAAACTCCGAATCAGTTAAACCATTGCGTCACAAAATTATTCACTGTTTCGAAGCACTCCAATCTAATCACAAATCATTTGATTCAGATCATGACTTCGCGTATCGCAAATAATTTGATTTAGATCAGAACGGGTTCATGAATAATTTCGCGAATTGAATGATTTAAATCAAATGATTTGGGATAGGCGATTTGAAGTTCCGATCTAAATCAAATGATTCACGATACACAAAGTTCCAGTCTAAGTCAAATGTTTTGCAATCTGAGTCCTGATCTTAAATGATGGTTCATGAATCATTATTCAGATCAGGACTTTGGAGCGTGGATTATGAATCATTTGATTTAGATCGGGACTTCAAAGCTGTTTCAGGAATCTTTTTTGTAATTGTTTTTTTTTTTTGTTTTTTTTTTCCTAAATAGTAGAAAACATCAAACAATTAAGGCAGTACAGTTATAAAAACAAAACAAAGAAAAAAGAAACAAAGTATACACAAATACCCTTGTGGTTTTACTATAGTAAACTTGTAGTATACTTTAGTAGTAATACTTTGCTTTAGTTTTGTTTATTTTTTATTAGTATATTTTTATTTATCTATTGATCTTTTTTTTTTTTAGAATTTGAAAGAGAAGACATTGCTTGATAAGTGAGATCTCTGATTGAAGTCCTTGAAAATCAAAAAAGTAGTACTTGAAAAGTCCTTGAAAATTCTGGAATTTCATTTTACATGAGCCCTGATTAAAGTAGTTACTCACTCATCCACAAGTTCAAACTTGGTGCGTTCCTAAAAGAAGAAGAACATAATTGGTTCTCATGTCTTGAGAAGGTGCCAGGTTTGAACTTGTGGAAACCATTTAAGGGCCATTTCTGGTTAAAGACACAAAGTAGTGGAAGTAGCAACAGATCTTTTCTTCTCAATTGAAGTAGATTATCAAAAAAAAAATAAAAAATAAAAATAGGGTAGGAACTCTGATGTAGTGAGTTTCCATTTGAACCAAGTCTCCATCCTACATTTATTTTTTTTATGTTTTTGATAATCCATTTCACTCAGATGTCCCATATATATCTTATATATCTCTGAGAAGGCAAATTGGTATCGGACAAGGAAAGGCCACAATCTATTGTAACCAAAGGACAAATGAACTTTCCAAAACTGCTGAGACTTGAACCATTTAATTGGAGCATTAAAATAAAATGCGCAACATTTATTCTCATATATTCATTCTTGCGTATCTTCTTCCTCAGTGAAATGAGAAGCATCAAATCTCCTGTCCAGGAGCACATGGAGGCCTTAGCCAGAGGAAAGCATCCTTTATTGGGGCAGCAGTCCTCAACTCACAGCATGAGCTTCTCTGACAAAGAGGAGCGAGACAGTCCACTACCGAATGGACGCAGTATATCTCTAATGGACCTGCAGGACTCCTACCAGGCACAGGGGCATCCGGGTCCTAACTCGCTCAACGAAGTCCCACCCAGATTAGGCCGAGTGGGCTCTCAGGCCTCCATCGGCGCTGTCCCACCTCCACACCTCCACCAGCCTCCTGTCCATCCAAAAGTTCCCCAGCTAAGGGACAACTTGCCTCAGAGTGCCCCGCAGGTGCGGCGCCCAATACACCCCTCCCTCAGCCAGCAGCGTAGCCTGCAACCGCTGTCTTTCCAAAACCCTGTTTACCACCTTAGTAACCTGCATGCACAATCCACACACTCGACCCAGTCTACACACTCAGCCCAGTCCCTGCAGCCGGACTCCAGCTCAGAGAACCTGAGCACGGGCAGCTCTCGGAGCGCCAGTCCCAGTGCGTCAGGTGGCCGGGGAGCTACTCCCAGAGCACGGATGCCCTCCACCAGCAGCGTGGAGGAAGAGCTCGCCCGCAAAAGCATCCAGGGACAAGAAACGCCTCCTCCCACGGCACGCTGGCATCCGCCCCTTGCAGACCAGCACTCGGGAGCCCAGGTCGTGGCGGTACCGAGGCAGAGCAGTGCGGGTACAGCGCATATCGTGAAGGTGGAGCAGCAGAGTCGAGGAGTGGGGCTTGCCGCAGGAAACGCAGGGGCGCGAACTCCAAGGTCGCTTCCTCACAGCACTTCCCTGCGTAGCACCAGTAGCGTCAACACCGAACCCATGCAGCAGACTGGCGAGAGATCTAGACAGCAGTCCACGTGCTCCAGAGACAGTTCGGTTCCAGGAGGACGAGGCACCAAACAGGTAAAGACTGAGCGTAGGAAAAAGAGTTTCCTTTATCCAGATACGTTTGAGGTCAAAAGTTTACATACATCTTGGAGAATCTGCAAAATGTTAATTGTTTGACCAAAATGAGAGGGATCATACAAAATGCATGTTTTTGTTTTTTATTTAGTACTGACCTGAATAAGATACTTCACATTAAAGACGTGAAATAATAGTTGAATTAATAAAAAATGACCCAATCCAAAAGTTTACATACACTTGATTCTTGATTTTTGTTTAGTGATAGTTGTTCATGAGTCCCTTGTTTGTCCTGAACAGTTAAACTGCCTGCTGTTCTTCAGAAAAATCCTTCAGGTCCCATAAATTCTTTGGTTATGCAGCATTTTTGTGTATTTGAACCCTTTCCAACTATGACTGTATGATTTTGAGATCCATCTTTTCACACTGAGGACAACTGAGGGACTCATATGCAACTATTACAGAAGGTTCAAATGCTCGCTGATGCTTCAGAAAGAAAAACAATGCATTAAGAGCTTGGGGGTGAAAACTTCTGAACAGAATGAAGGTGTGTACATGTTTCTGATTTTGCCTATATATGATTTTTTTTTTTTCATTTAGTACTACCCTTCAAAAGCTACAGAAGATACTTACATGTTTCTCAGAAGACAAAATAAGTTCAATTTACCCTGATCTTCAAATTCAAAAGTTTTCACCCCCCAGCTCTTAATGCATTGTGTTTCCTTCTGAAGCATCAGTGAGTGTTTGAGCGTGTGATTCCCTTAGTTATCCTCAGTGTGAAGAGATGAATCTCAAAATACAGTCATTGATGGAAAGGGTTCAAATACACAAAAATGCTGAAAAACCACAGAATTTGTGGGACCTGAAGGATTTTTCTGAAAACAGCAGGCAGTTTAACTGTTGAGGACAAACAAGGGACTCATGAACAACTATCATTAAACAAAACAAAAAAAAAACAGCTGTGGATCATTCAGGTAACAACACAGTATTAAGAATCAAGTGTATGTAAACTTTTCAATGGGGTCATTTTTATAAATTTAACTCTTATTTTCTCAAGTGGACTATATGTAAACATCTTTTATGTGAAATATCTTATTCAGGTCAGTACTAAATAAAAATAACATGCATTTTGTATGATCTTATTTTGTTAAAATAAGTAACATTTTACAGATTCTGCAAGGTGTATGTAAAATTTTTGACCTCAACTGTACATTTGAACACAAATAATGCTTTGTTTGCGTGTGTCCATAAGGTACAGTCACCTGTAGAGTCAGTCACCATGTCCCCAGTGGAGCGAACAGCAGCGTGGATCTTGAATAACGGCCAGTATGAAGATGAGGAAGAGGAAGGAGTGAGCAAAGATGATGCAAAATATGTAGAGAAGGTACAAAAAGCGAGAAATTGCTGCAACTGTGTATTAGACAAATCACTATCGGTTTTAAGAGGTTCTATTCTTCTTTTCTGAAGTACGAACAGGAAATCTCAAAGCTGAAGGACCGCCTGCGGGCGTCTAGTCGGCGACTGGAGGAATACGAGAGGCGGCTGCTCGCACAGGAACAGCAGATGCAGAAACTGCTGTTGGAATACAAGGCTCGGTTGGAAGACAGCGAGGACCGTCTGCGCAGACAACAAGAGGAGAAAGACAGCCAGATGAAGAGTATTATCTGCAGGTGAGTGTATGAACAGGCTGACAAAATTACAGTACATATAAAGGAGTCAAAAACATCTTTTTTGTTCTTTATTTGTTTCTTAAAGGGATAGTTCACCCAAAAATGACAAATCTGTCATTAATTACTCACCCTCATGTCGTTACAAACCCGTTAGACCTTCGTTCATCTTCGTAACGCAAATGAAGATATTTTTGATGAAATCCGAGAGCTTTCTGACCCTGCATAGACAGCAATGCAACTGACACATTCAAGGCCCAGAAAGGTAGTAAGGACATCAATAAAATAGTCCTTGTGACATCAGTGGTTCAACCTTAATTTTATGAAGCTACAAGAATACTTTTTGTGCACAAAGAAAACAAAAATAATGACTTCATTCAACAATTTCTTACGTGTCAGTCTTTGATGTGTGTTTACGACAGTACGCCAATTGTTGATGTTGAACCACTGATGTCACATGGACTATTTTACTGATCTCTTTACTACCTTAGAGGGTCTTGAACGTGTCAGTTCCGTTGCCGTTTATGCAGGGTCAGAAAGCTCTCAGATTTAATCAGAAATATCTTAATTAGTGTTATGAAGATGAATGAAGGTCTTACAGGTTTGGAATGACATGAGGGTGAGTAATTAATGACAGAATTTTCATTTTTGGGTAAACTATGCCTTTAAGGTATGAATATGTCATTTTCAACATACATTTACAATATATAAACAAACATGTCCATCTTAACCAAATCTGCTATGTCAAAATTATTTGTTATTTTAAAACCATGTGAGATCTGACAGGGTTTTGTGTCATTTGTGGCTCATAGGTTGATGGCCGTGGAGGAGGAACTGAAGAGAGACCATGCAGAGATGCAGGCGGTCATAGACGCCAAACAGAAGATAATCGATGCGCAGGTACTGCAGATGACCTTATTAACCAGCATGGTAATGCAAGGGAACTTTAGTGAGAGTTTGGAAATCATCTTAGTGTACTGTCTGGTTGTGAGGAGCTGGCCTGTGTGTGCTGCACAGTGGTATGCTTTGAACTCCCTGCTAAACCTCAGATGGTATTAAAGCAAACAGGCTGCTGACTGGCTCATTGTTACTGTGTCCTACTGAATTCCAGGTCGCTAATGGAACTGAGGTAATACCAGCAGGCAAGTACAAGCAGACAGTTCTGCTCCTGCAGAGCAGCTAGGCTTATGTAAGCGCACCCCAATCCAACACCCATGCCTGGCCTGAACCTTTGCAACACTCAGTCCTCTAAGCCATTTTGTTTCTTTCAACTTCAGACGATGTAATAAAAAAAGGATTAAATGTGAAGTGTGTAGTTTTTTTTATGTTAAAAGACGCTCTATCCAAATTTAATTTGCCGTGACCTCAATAAATATACATAATAAACAAAAATGTAATAACACTACCAGTGAAAAGTTTTGGAACAGTAAGATTTTAAAGAGGTCTCTTCTGCTCACCAAGCCTGCATTTATTTGATTCAAAGTATAGCAAAATTTATTTATTTAAATACAAAAAATTACATTTAATGTAAATATACACTACCAGTCAAAAGTTTTTGAACAGTAAGATTTTAATGTTTTTTTTTTAAAGAAGTCTCTTCTGCTCACCAAGCTTGCATTTGATTCAAAGTACAGCAAAAACAGTAACATTTTGAAATATTTTTACTATTTAAAATAACTGCTTTCTATTTGAATGTATTTTAAAATGTAATTTATTCCTGTGATCAAAGCTAAATTTTCAGCATCATTAAACCAGTCTTCAGTGTCACATGATTCTTCAGAAATCATTCTAATATTCTGATTTATTAATAATAATTATTATTAATATTTAAAATAGTTGAGTATATTTTTTCAGGATTATTTGATGAATAGAAAGATCCAAAGATCAGCATTTATCTGAAATAAAAAGCTTTTGTAACATTATTCACTATACCATTCAAAGGTTATATATATATATATATATATATATATATATATATATATATATATATATATATATATATATATATATATATATATCTTTTTTTTTTTTTTGGAAAGAAATTATAGAAAGTTATGCTTTTATTTAGCAAGGATGCTTTAAATTGTTCAAAAGTGATTATTAAGACATTTATAATGCTACAGAAGATTTCTATTTCAGATCAATGCTGTTATTCTGAACTTTCTACCTGAAACCTGAAAAAACCTGAAAAAAAACGCTGTTTTCTATAATTTATTTATTTATTTATTTTTATTTTTATTTATTTATTTATTTTTTTTTTTTTTTGAGCAAATCAGAATATTAAAATGATTTCTGAAGAATCATGTGGCTGGTGTAATGATGCTAAAAATTCAGCTTTGAAATGACAGGAATAAATTACATTTCAAAATATATTCAAATAGAAAATAGTTATTTTAAATAGTAAAAATATTTCAAAATGTTACTGTTTTTGCTGTACTTTGAATCAAATGCAAGCTTGGTGAGCAGAAGAGACTTCTTTAAAAAAGAAATTTGAGAAAAATTAAAAATCTTACTGTTCAAAAACTTTTGACTGGTAGTGTATATATACATTAAATGTAATTTATTTTATTTAAATAATGTTTAATTATTTATTAGATATTTAAAAGGATTGTCCACTCAAAAATGAAAAATCTGTCATCGTTTACTGTCATGTTGTTAACCAAATGGTTTCATTCTCAATTGACTTCCATTATTTTTGTCCATTCAGTGAAAGTCCGTGAGAACCAAAACTGTGGTTTATCAACATTTTTAAAAAATTGTATGTTCCACTGAAGTAAAAAACTCTTTTGAAACAACATGAGGGTAAGTAAATGATGACAGTTTTCATTTTTGGGTGAATTTTCCTGTTAATATTATTTTATATTGAAAAAAAAAAAAAACATTAGTGATTGTTGTAACAGTTCATCTCAAAGAAAGCTATTCTGTATGTGTTATTTCTAAATCAGGAACTGAAAAGTTCTTTAGGCATTCTATGACGCCATTAGTGGCATAGAAATTACACACTTTACCTTTAAACTAGATACTTTAATATATTTGCATACTTAAACTTTTCATAGCCTGTTTTGTCATTTCACTTTAAAATTCTCTTCAGGGTTGGTAAACGTTTATTCTTCTCCCACATTTCAAAGCCCTCAGAGCGTCTTCCTAATGTTTAGTGTGATGCTATTGAGGAATGTGTGTTGATAGGGATCTCTCTTAGCAGATTTAGTACCTGGTACCTGTGAGCTCTAGCTTTGGCTGCTGTTATTTTTTTTTTTTATTTTTTTCCCCCTTATTTTTTGCCTAGTCACTTCCTTATTGCCCATGCTGCCACACTCCCAGCACTGTAGTCGGTGTGTGTGCACTCCACAACTTCCACTGCCCTCTGCAGATAATGACTTTATAGTGTAATGACGGTCTCTCTCTTCTGGTTTTTGTCTGCGTCTTGTTGCTTATACAGGATTTGAGTTGTCTTGTTTTTTTTGTTTTTTTTTTTTGCTGTGCTTTACAAACTTGCTCTTTTGCGTGTGTTTGCTTTTGAAGACAGAGTCTTGTAGCACATGTGATTGTACACTTGCCTGACCGCTGTGAGATTGGCACAAATTATTAATAGGCCCTGTTCATATCAGCTACTTTTTTGTCTTCTTAAAATGATCTTCATTGTGAAATGAAGATATAGTTGATTTGGTTAAAAATATACATTATAATGCATTATATTTTTAATTAAGTTTATTTATTTACTTTTTTACTTTTTTTGCTAACACATTCAGTTTTACCATCTTTGTCCACCATTTTCCCTTTTTGGGCAATATCATTTGTTTACTATATTATTTTATTTGTAATTAATATTTTTAAAGGAATATTCATGGTTAAATGCAATGTCACATTTAAAAAAAAAAAATTATATATATATATATATATATATATATATATATATATATATATATATATATATATATATATATATATATATATATTATTATTATTGATTAACCATTATATATAATATTTATTATAAGATATTTTTGTATTTTGTTTACACACATATAGTATTATACATAAAATGATACAAAATTATACAAAAATTGTGTGGATAGACAGAAAAATATATGTACTAGAAATAGCATATTATACATATTTCTAAAACGTTTGGTAAATTGTATGCATAATAAAAGTTAATTCACCTGAAAAAGTAATCACACCTTAAATAATAATAAAATTAATAATAATAAAAATAGTGATATTAATAATTATGGTGGTAATAATAATAATTATTATTAGAAGCAGTAGTAGTCGCAGTATTACTAATTATTATTATTATTATTATTATTATTATTATTATAAATTAACCATTATATATAATATTTATTATACACATATAGTATTACACATAAAATGTGTTTGGATCGATAATAATAAATATAATAAAAGCATAATAAAAGTATAAATAAAAAATTCATCTGAAAAGGCAATCATACCTTTTCATAATAACACAATTATTATATTCATAATTGTATTATTATTAAAAGGTACAACTGCCTATATGTGTGTATAATAATAATAATAATAATAATAGTAATAATATAATTATTGTTATTATTACTGTTGTTGTTGTTGTTGTTGTTAATAATAATATTTAATAATAATAACTATTATCATCATGAATAACTTGTTGTTGTTGTTATTATTATTATTATTATTATTATTATTATTGTTATTAACAGTAATAATAATAATAATAATAATAATAATAAATTGTATAAAATAAAAATGTATGCAATATCTATTAATCATATTTTTAATATACATATTTGTGAAAAGTTTGAATGTAATCCATAGTAAAAATTTATGGACCTTAAAAGGCAATTGTACCTTTAATAATAATAAAATTAACAATAGCATTAACAATAATAATAATGAAATTTAATATGCATGTAATATCTATTCATAATTCAATAATAAATTAAACAATTATCTATAATATTTATTATATTATGTTTTTTTGTATTTTGCATTCACACACATAAGGTATTATACATGTAATTTTTATATTTTGATTGATAGATAGATAGATAGATAGATATTGTGATGTTTGTGTTTCTGCTGCTAAATCAATAAGAGCAGGTTGTAATATTTAACTTTGAATATTCCTTTAATTCATGTTAAAAATGAAGATATCTTCAATTTGATGTAATGTGCTTCTCTCTCTTTGTTTGCAGGAGAAGAGGATCAGCTCCCTGGATGCAGCTAACTCTCGGCTGATGAGTGCACTCACTCAGGTGAAAGAGCGCTACAGCATGCACAACCTCCGCAACGGCCTGTCGCCAACCAACCCCACCAAGCTCTCCATCACTGAGAACGGAGAGTTCAAGAACAGCAGCTGCTGATTGGTGCTCGTGGACTTGCTGAGCTGTACAGATTGGTGCTCCAAGACAGATCACCAGCACCAACTGGTCGCGTTCAACACGGACAAAGTACCCAAACTACATGCCTAAACTGACTGACTGACTACTGTATACGTGCGATTGCAAGGAATGTCTGGTTATTAATGTATATAAATCTAATATTGGTTATGTACAGAAATGCTACTGCAGAGGAGTGTTTTGAAAATGCGTGGGAGAGTAAAAGAGTCGATGAGTTTGTGTTTTTTTTTTTTTTTTAAATACTGATTTATGCGTAAATGCAGATTTAAGAAGATTTTTAATTATTGCCTAAGATATATGAAGGAGATGTACATATCTAAAAATAGATTTGTTTTAAAAGAAAATATGAAGAAAAGCACATAGGTATCGGCCGTAGTTGTAAATGTCCTCGAGTTGCAGAATCTGACAGGCAAAAATAGATGAAAGGCAATTTTATGCACTCAGTTTTCTAACACAAATTTTCTATTTTTTTTTTTTATTATTATTATTTTGTTGCCATCTTGCAAAAGGTTGTTAGGACTGATTTTAGGTTGTTAAAAGCAAGCCACAGTTCAATTACAACAAATCTAGAACATGATATTCAAGAAACTAAAATTTGTGTTCATTAATCTTACTAAAAATATGACTGAAGCAGTGAGTTTAATTAATTCAAATATTGAATTAACAAGCTGAATTTTCATTTTGACAGACATGTAGGTTATTTTACTGGCACTCAACCTAAATTAACTTTTTTTTTTTTTTGCCCTGTATCTGTTTTATGTGACCAGAGTGCTGTGAAACCGCCAGTCTACAGTCTCACTGCCCTCTTGTTCTAGACAGCCTCACTGCCCTCTGATCCTGTTTATAGTTTGTCTGCTGCTTTATTAAAAAATTCATTGTTTTTCCACTGTGTTCACCTCACTTTGTCCATATGAGCATCAATGCTTTTAACCTTTTGTGGCACAGAACTCCTCAATGTTTGCTGTTCTTGTAGAGATATATTTGATGGTCAGTCTCAAGTTGAAAGCTGAGCATTGAATAAAGATGGATTGTGGCCTCATTGATCGTGTTGTCTGTGTGTAACCTGAAACTGATTTATCATTTCTGTTTCCATTCATTTTGACAAAAAGTAGAGTCATTCCCATTAAAGATTGTTTTGTTCATTATTTATATTGTTTTATATTACATTATTTGGTAGCACTTTACAATAAGGTTCCATTTGTTAACATGTTAACTACATTAGTTAACACAAAAGTGATTCCAACATGTACTAATACATAATATGAAAAGTATCTATTAATATTAGTTAAAGGAGAAGTCCACTTCCAAAACAACAATTTACAAATAATTTACTCACCTCCTTGTCATCCAAGATGTTCATGTCTTTCTGTCTTCAGTCGTGAAGAAATTATGGTTGTTAAGGTAAGCATTTCAGGATTCTTCTCCATATAATGGACTTCATTGGTTCGATTTTGAACTTCCAAAATGTAGTTTAAATGCAGCTTCAAAGGGCTCTAAACGATCTCAGCCGAGAAAGAAGGGTCTTATATAGCGAAACGATCTGTCATTTTTTTTCGAAAAATAAAAATTAGTATACTTTTTAAGCACAAAAGCTCGAGTAGCACAGGCTCTGGGATGCGCGTCCACGATGCTACGAATTAGCGGTAGGTCGTTCTTGAACGATTCGTTCATTTTGAATGAATCTTTAATGTGACTCGGGAAGAACGAGTCGTCTTGAGGAGTGATTCGTTCAGTCGCGCATGTGCAGCACCATATTAGGTTCTGTACTGGAATTAGTTCACCTGTTTCGAGTCTTCGGGTTTTTCGAGTCGTTCGTTCATCTTATGGGGCTGTCACGTGATGCTGATTTTGCTAAAACGAACGAAATGACTCGAAAAAAGATTCGTTCATTTTGCTGAACGAGGCTCAAAGATCCGAGTCGGTAAAATGATCCGAACTTCCCATCACTGCTACGACTCACGTCTAAGTTCATCGTCTGTGTACTCCGGCCCAAAAAGGTAGAGTATGGCGAAAAACTCCATCTTATTTTCTCCTACAACTTCAGAATTGTCCGACATCGTTTACCTTTTTGTTTGTAAACGGCGTTTGACTTACTTGCACTTTCTTAGTCTTTGCGTGTTCGCTTTGTAAACACTGGGTCTGTAGATCCGCGTTCCACGTGAACTTTGGACTTGATTCAATATTAAGTAGGGTCCTGAAAACGCATCTCAGAGCCTGTGCTTGGTGCTACACGAACTTTTGTGCTTACAAAGTATACAAATTTTTATTTTCCGAAAATAATGACCGATAAGACCCTTCTTCCTCAGCTGGGATCATTTAGAGCCCTTTGAAGCTGCATTTAAACTACATTTTGGAAGTTCAAAATCGGGGGACCATTGAAGTCCATTATATGTAGAAAAATCCTGAAATGCTTCACAACTGAAGACAGACAGACATGAACATCTTGGATGACAAGGGGGTGACTAAATTATTTGTGAATTGTTGCTCTGGAAGTGGAGTTCTCCTTTAAAGGATTAGTTCACTTACAAAATAAAAATGTCTTGGTAAAGTACTCACCCCTTTGCCATCCAAGATGTTAATGTCTGTCTTTCTTCAGTCGAAAAGAGATTAAAGTTTTTGAGAAAAAAATACCCTTTAGAATTCTTCTCCATATTGTGGACTTAAGTGGGAGTCAGTGTGGGTTGAAGGTCGAAATTGCAGTTTCAACAACGACGTTGGGTGATTTTGAAATTGGAGGGGAAAATGAGATTATTTTTTTTGAGAGTTTTTCGCCCTTACCCTACATATTTGAACCGAAGTACACCAAAGAAGAACTAACTAGTATTACTAGTTAGCTAGAACTAATATTACTGGGGTCGTTTCAACCCACAGATGTGAAAAACATCCCGCAGCAATAGTGTTAAAGTAGCGCGGACTTGGCAAGCTGGATGCAGATGAGACTAAAAGCCAGACCCAAAAAATTTACAAATGGCTGCTCTTACGAAAAAAATAAATAGTTTCCATAATTGTTATACCCCCAAAGCAGATGTAATGTCATTTAGCATATATGGACAGAAGTAAAGGGTGTGGTCTCCAACTGGCCTACAAAATATTTAAATTTTTACTTTGAAATAGTAATTTTATTTTTTGCAAAATAAAGTAAACTGTGATGTATTATACCCAAATATTCTTCATACAGTGGACTACCAGTAACACTGATAAAAATTTGGGACCAAAAATTTGATTTGACACGTTGACCTGAGCATGTTTTGTTACATACCTTTCTGACATTATCAAAATGAATTTGTTTTGACACAGTTTAACTCTTGAGTTCTTGTCATATTTTATTACCATTTTCTAAACTATAGCAAATAATCTGATAATGTGAGAAATGTTGTCTGCATACATTTTGGTTTGACTGTAAATAGGAACTAATATTCGATCAAATCAATTTTTCATAAATTCAGCTCCAAAATCTATGGACAACAAAACCAGTCGTAAGTGTCAATTTTCCGAGATTGAGATTTATACATTATCTGAAAGCTGAATAAATAAGCTTTCCATTGATGTATAGTTTGTTAGGATAGGACAATATTTGGATAATAATAAAATCTTGAATCTGAGGGTGCAAAAAAAAAAAAAATAAATAAATAAATAAAATAAAAAATAAAACAATATTGAGAAAATCACCTTTAAAGTTGTCCAAATGAAGTTCTTAGCAATGCATATTACTAATCAAAAAGTAAGTTTTTATATATTTAAGGTAGGAAATTTACAAAATATCTTCATGGAACATGATCTTAACTTAATATCCTTATGATTAATGATCGATAATTTTGACCTATCAATGTATTTTGGCTGTTGCTAAAATATACCTGTGCTACTTAAGGTTTTGTGATCCAAGGTCACATATGTCATAAATAATATTTATTTATTTTTTATTGAATCTGCGTTGCAGCGATCCATTTTGCACTGGTTTTTACGTTACGCTTTCACGGCTGCGTCACTTCCTGTTCTGATCTGTGTGTGTTTACTGCTCTGCAAGCTGTCCTGTAGTATACGTACTTTACTAAACATCGTGTACGTCTTATTTGGGTTTGTGCGAAAGGTCCTTTGTTGGGTAAGTTATGATACAAACGTAGAGCATTTCATCTAAAGTTTTGTTTAATAGCCTTGCTTAATAATAATTTTATTATATGGCCCGGAAATGGCTGCAGGAACCGGCTAACGTTAGCTAATGTTAGCCCATTCATTGCAGCTGGCTACTTCCAAATACTTAGACAAAAAAACTCTTTAGGTGTTCATTTGTGTATATTAATTGTATTATTTATTTTGTGAAGACACTTAAACATGCTCACTACCACATGATACAGTTATTCTTGCATTGCAGTATTAATCCTTTTTTTTTCGCCTAACGTAACGTTAGTCTTGCAGTCAATGGATGGTTGCGTTTATCTCCGAGAAACAGGAAGATTGCAGAGTATACAATATTGTTTTCCTATGATCGATTACTAATCTTATTTTTAATAGTAATATTGTTTAATTCATGTAGGCCGTCAACAATGGCGGACATTAAGAACTTCCTGTATGCTTGGTGTGGAAAAAAGAAGCTAACGCCAAACTATGACATCCGAGCAGCTGGAAATAAAAACAGACAAAAATTCACGTGTGAGGTGAGAATATAGTTGAGGCCTTGCAAAGTAATTTGCAAATTGTACGTGTATATACATATAAAATAAAAGGTGTTTTATTATTGTGTTTTTAAAACGGGTTTAAACCATGTTTGTTTAAGGTGCGTGTTGAGGGTTACAGTTACATTGGCATGGGAAATTCTACTAACAAGAAGGATGCTCAGTCCAACGCAGCCCGAGATTTTGTGAATTATCTTGTTCGGACGAAAGAAGTTAGTCCTGGTGAAGTTCCTGCCCTAGGGGTCAGTATCACGTCTACGTTTACCAGCTCTTCTCTGTGTTTTGAGGAAGGTCTGAGTTTACATTTATCTTTTTCAGGTCTGCGTACCTGATGGAGGCGGTGAAGAAGGGAATGGGGGGAATGGTGGGTTTGGAAATCTCCCATCCAACAGTCCACTACCTCCACATCTGGTTGTGAAGAGGGAATTAGGGGAAGGTATCTTATGTTATATCTAGATTCATCCAGTAGTTGATTGCTAACAAAATATCTGCTATAATGTAACCACTTATAACATTGGGTAAAACAATTTCTTCCTGTACCTCAGAACCTTCTGAAGGTTCTGCACCCATTCCTGGAGTCACAGGTTTGGGCTATTCTGCTTCTGGTTCTGGTTTTGGTAATGCCCAATGGGAGCGAGGAGCCAATCTGCAGGCGTATTACTCTAAGAGAGAGGAACAGGATGCAAAAGCAGTAGGTCTTCTTTTCTTTTCCTTTTTTTGTTTTGAATGTTTCTGAGAGTGATAAAGGTTTTTTTTTCCTCATTCCCCAAGACTTTAGAATCAGAGGAGGTTGATCTAAATGCTGGCCTGCATGGGAACTGGACTCTGGACAATGCTAAGGCTCGTCTGAACCAGTTCTTTCAGAAGGAAAAGAACCAAACTGATTACAAGTACAGCCAAGTCGGGCCTGACCACAACAGGTCAGTACTACAACGGTTTAGTTGTTAACCCATTCCATGTGCTGTTAAGAGAATGATTAATTTGTAGGCTGATGTTTTCAATTAAAAACTGGGATCCTCATTAAAAATCAGACTTTGCATTTACATGTAATGTATCAAGGGTTTGTTTTTCTGCTGGACTGAAACAATGACAGAGAACTCCTTGATGTGTATCAAACCTCAAGGAGATCTCAGACAACTTAAAAACAGTCTCATCTCAGATATTACTGTATAAAGTCAACAATGTTTAATGGGTGAATCTCACGAAACTTGTCATGAACACATCCAGGTCATATTTCACACTATGCATAAAATACTGTATAAGAATAATATCTTTCAATAATCAATGAAAGAAAAAAAAAGGTCTAAAAACAGGCTTTATTATTATTATTATTTAGCTTTTAGTTTTTATTTATTTTTTTTTTTGTTTTGTTTTTTTTCTAAAATATCCTAATGTTCTAAAACCCGGCTTTATTGTTATTACTTTTATTAAAAAGTGAAAAACAAATTATGTCTATTTTAGGAGCAATATTTTTAGATTTTAGTTTTTTATGCAAAAATAAACAGCCATTATTATTATTATTATTATTATTATTATTATTTAAAAGTAAAAAAGTGAATATCTATTTAGGACCTTTGTTTGTTTTATTTTTTTTGTTATGAAATAAATCTTAACGTTCTTAAAACAAGCTTTATTATTATTAAAAAAAGGTAAGTTTCAGGAGCAATATTTTTTTGTTTGCTTTTTTTTTTCTTTATTTCATTATTATTATTATTATTATTATTATTATTGAAAAATAAAGTAAATTGTTTATTTTAACAATATTTTAACCAATATTTTTTATTTTAGTTTTTTTTGTTTGTAAGTTTTATGCAAATAATATCTTAATGTTCTAAAAACAGGCTTTATTAATAATAATTATTATTATTATGATTATTATTAAAAAATAAAAATGTAAATAATGTTTATTTTAGGACCAATATTTTATTTTGTTTTATTTATTTATGTTTTTGTTTTATTAAAAAAATTGTTGCAAAAAATATTGTAATGTTATAAAAACAGGCTTTATTATCATTGTTATTATTATGAAAATGTAAAAAAAAGTCTATTTTAGGAGCATTTTTGTTTTATTATTTTTTTATATATTTTTTTTTGTTTTCTAAAAACAGGCATCATTTACTATTTTTTTATTATAATTATTATTATTATTATTATTATTATTATTATTAAAAAATAAAAAAACAAAAACAAAAACAAATAATGTCCATTTTAGGACCAATATTTTATTTTGTTTTATTTATTTAGTATGATTTTTTTGTTTTATGCAAAAAAAATCTTTATTATTATTATTATTATTATTATTATTATTATTATTATTAAAAAATCAAAAAGTAAATTGTTTATTTTAGGATTTTTTTTTTTTTTTTTTTTTTTTTTTTTTTCCCCCCAAGTTTTGTTTTGTTTCGAAGTGTGACCTGGACATGTTTTTGTGAGATTCACCCATGTAGTATGTAATCTTGAGGGAGGACAATAGAGATGCCAGAAATCACAACCTTACATGGGGGAAAACATGTGACATGACTTAGGCTACACTAAGTGGTCACATGGTGAAGCATGCGATTGGTTGGGTTTAGAGGCGGGTGAGGCAAAATAATGTCTGGTTGTGATTTCTGGTGTCACTCGTCCATCAGGGGTCAAGGCCTCCAGCACCTAGAAAGGAATAACAGCATGTTTAGAAGTCTGGCAGAAAAACAAACCTGCTCAGGATGGGTTGTCCAGTACGGACTCTACGCTGAAATGTCACTCTGTTGATCTCATGTGCTGCCCCTTTAAGAGGTCAGTTTGTTTGTGCTTAAATCTTATAAATCCCCCTGTAGGCTTAATATCATGTTCGGACATCTTGATTTTAAATCTTGCTCTGTTATAGGAGTTTTATTGCTGAGATGACAATCTTTGTAAGACAACTGGGTAGGAGTAAGTATCAGAAAGCCTTCTGCATATTAAACTGTAGGTAAACGGCAAATAGTTTTACATCAGAAGTTGCGTCCTTGCTAAAGCTACCCTGCTTTTTCAGAGGTTTCTGCCCGTGAGCATGGCTCTACGAAGAAGCTGGCCGCCCAGTCTTGTGCGCTGTCTCTCGTCCGTCAGCTTTACCATTTGGGGGTCATAGAAGCCTACACAGGACAGACCAAGAAAAAAGAAGGAGAGAGTGTGAGTTGTAACACCCAAGTTTATTTAGCTTCTGTTTCCGAACTCTTCTAACTTCCTGTTTTGGTCACTGTGACAGGTGGATGTATATGAAGTGAATCTCAGTGATGACGTACAACATCAATTACACAGTATTGTGCAGGAACTTGGCATCCAGATCCCTCATCCTGTAAGTGTTGGACAGAAAACATACTTGACTTAAGGAGGAGTTCACCTCCAGAGCAAAAATGTACTTGTCTGTCTTTCTTCAGTCGATAAGAAATTGTTTCTTGTGGTTCTTGTTCTCCATATAGTGGAGTTCAGTGGTGCCCCCAAGTTTAAACATCCAAAATGCGGTTTAAATGCAGCTTCAAATGGCTCTAAACGATTCCAGCTGAGGAAGGAGGGTCTTATCTAGCAAAACGATCAGTCATTTTCGAAAAAATTTGACTATTTCTATACTTTTTAACCTCAAATGCTCATCTTGGTTGGTCTGCATGAACTCTTTTTTTTTTCTGGGTCAATACAGTTAGGGTATGTCGAAAAACTCCCATCTCGTTTTCCTCCCCTACTTCAAAATCATCCTATATCGCTGCAGAAGTACCAACCCAGTGTTTACAAAGTGGACATGCAAAGAACATCAAACGCCCTTTACCAAAAAAAAAAAAAAAAAAAAAGGTAAAACAGTGATGTAGGACGATTTTGACATTGAAGAACAAAACAAGACGGGAGTTTTTCGACCTACACTAACTATTGACCCGGATTACACCGACTACGCATGTGCATCACAGAGAAGAGACAAAATGGGCATTTGAGGTTAAAAAGTATATAAATTGTCAATTTGTTTTGAAATTGACCGATCGTTTTGCTAGATAAGACCCTTCTTCTTTGGCTGGGATTGTTTTGAGCCATTTGAAGCTGCATTTAAACACATTTCAGAAGTTTAAACTTGGGGTCACCATTGAGCTCCACTATATGGAGAGAAATTCTGGAATGTTTTCCTCAAGAAACATCATTTCTTTACGACTGAAGAAAGAAAGGCGCAAACATTTTGGATGACAAGGGAGTGAGTAAATTATCTGTCAATTTTTGTTCTGGAAGTGAACTACTCCTTTAGAAGCATTACCACGTAAGATTAAGAAAGAATGTGCGTCTCTTTTTAGCCTCAGGACCCCAACAATCCAGTATCTCTGGTGCAAGGGAAGATGGCTCACTTTGAGCCTTCACAAAGGCAAAGCATGGCAGGAGTGGTGCCGTGGTCTCCACCACAGGTCAACTGGAACCCATGGACCAGCTCCAACATTGACGAAGGACCGCTGGCATTTGTAAGTCTGCTGTTCTGCGAATGATAAGAGAAATTGGTTTGCTCTTCATGCTACTGAAAACCTATTGTACTTTGATTTGCAGTGTACCCCAGAACAGATCAGCACTGACCTGCTGCATGAGCTCAACTACCAGCTTGAACAGGATAAAAATCTCCAAACGGTAAGATAAAAACAGCCCTGAACAAGTCTTGTGGTTTTTAGTATGCAAATCAACTAACTGCACGATTTTTAACAGATGCTCTCAGAGCGAAGCCAGCTGCCTGTCAAGAACTTCGAGGAGCAAATCATGTCCGCCATTCACAACAACCCAGTGGTCATTATTCGTGGAGCCACCGGCTGTGGAAAGACCACTCAGGTTCCTCAGTACATCTTGGATGAGTTCATACAGGGAAGCAGGGCATCTGAATGCAATATCGTCGTTACGCAGGTGAGTTGAAATGCTTATTAATTTTGTGCTTGCTCACCATAAGAAAGACAGTAATGCTTCTGTTCATCCTCTTAGCCGAGACGTATCAGTGCTGTGTCGGTGTCTGAACGTGTAGCGTTCGAGAGAGGAGAGGAGGTGGGGAAAAGCTGTGGCTACAGTGTGCGTTTTGAGTCAGTCCTGCCCAGACCTCATGCCAGCATCCTCTTCTGCACAGTTGGTACGTTCCACTTTGTATTCTCTGACTGTGGCACATTGTACAGGGTTGGGTGAGGAACTGAAAATGTCTTGTTCACAGGGGTGCTGCTGAGGAAACTGGAAGCTGGTATCCGTGGGATCAGTCATGTGATTGTGGATGAAATCCATGAGAGAGACTTGAATGTAAGTCCAGTGTTACCATACCATATGCAACCGTGGACCACAAAACCAGTCTGAAGTAGCACAAGTATATTTGTAGCAATAGCCAAAAATACATTGAATGGGTCAAAATTATTGATTTTTCTTTTATGCCAAAAGTCATTAGGATTTTAAGTAAATACTATGTTCTATGAAGATATTTTGTAAATTTCCTTCCGTAAATATATCAAAACTTAATTTTTGATTAGTAATATGCATTGCTAAGAACTTCATTTGGACAACATTAAAATTGTTTTTTCTCAATATTTAGTTTTTGTTTTGTTTTATTTTTTTGCACCCTCAGATTCCAGATTTTCAAATAGTTTTATCTCGTCCCAATATTGTCCTAACAAACCATACATCAATGGAGAGCTTATTTATTCAGCAATTTAAAAAAATTGACCCTTATGACTGGTTTTGTGGTCGATGGTCACACATAAGCTTTAAATGAGATTTGAGATCTACGGTGTCTCACCTCATTCACAAGTATGTTTTTCTGTCCAGACTGATTTCCTGTTGGTAGTGTTGAGAGATGTGGTCCAAGCTTACCCTGATGTGCGCATCATCCTCATGTCTGCCACCATTGACACCACCATGTTTAGGGAATACTTTTTTAACTGTCCTGTCATCGAGGTGCATGGACGTGCACATCCTGTGCAAGGTGAGAAGCATGTTTTCCCAATGCACTGTATTATAATGTTGTTTTAATTATTTAATATTAACATAATCTTACATACTGAATAAAAAAAACTGTAAAACCCCATGTTGTATTTGTTTCAGCAACTTAAATATTATTTGTATTTTGATAATTCCAGAGTATTTCCTGGAAGACTGCATTCAAATGACTCAGTTTGTACCACCACCAATGGACAGGAAGAAAAAAGATAAAGACGAGGATGGTGGAGAGGAAGATGTATGTTTTTGTTTTTGTTTTAAATTAGGTGCAAAAAAGTATTATACCATCTGATTAATTAATTATTAAAAACTATAAAAGCTGAGAAGTAGTTTGAAAGAAATTCCACTATTTAAGGACACATTAAATGGATCAAAAGTTACAGTAAAGTCTTGTACAGGTTTACAAAAATATATATTTAATTCTAAATAAATTTAGTATATTCCTTTAGAAATGCTTTTATAAAAAGCTCACTCCTGAATTAAAATTTCCTGATAATTTACTCATCTCCATGTCATCCATGATGTTCATTTCTTTCTTCAGTCAAAAAGAAATTAAGGTTTCTGAGGAAAACATTCCAGGATAGTTCTTCGTCAGTGTACTTAAAAAGGGTAGGGTAGGGTGAAAACCTCCATCTTATTTTCTCCCCCAACTTCAAAATTGTCCAACATCGTTGTTTTACCTTCTTTGTAAACACTGGGTCAGCAATTCCGCCTACGTCATGCGTAAACGTTCCAATGTGATTACATAATGCGTGAACACAGAGCTAGTGCAAGATGAGCATTTGTGGTTAAAAAGTGTGTGTCTCTGTGTGTGTGTGTGTGTATATATATATATATATATATATATAATTTTTTTTTTTTTTTTTTTTTTTTTTCTTTTTTCATTATTATTATTATTTTTTTTTTTTTTAGATAGATAAGACCCTTATTCCTTGGCTACGATCATGTAGAGCCCATTGAATCTGCAATTTGGACCTTCAACATGCTGATCACCATTGAAGTCCACTATATGGAGAAAAATTCTGTAATGGTTTCCTCAAAAACCTTAATTACTCTTTGACTGAACAAAGACATGAACATCTTGATTGACATAGGGTTGATTGAAATTATCAGAATTTTAATTCTGGATTGAACTAATCTTTTAAGAGACCAATTTTCTAAAATAAAAAATCTTACCAGCCCAAACATTTTTCAACTTTCAACTTTACTCCACAACACTGATCAGATAATAATTTTCCTTAAATTAAATGTTCCTAAATTGAACCTGGAAATGCTTGACTTTTGTATTTCTGTGTTCTGCAGATGAACTGTAATGTCATCTGTGGAAATGAGTATTCTCCTGAAACCAAGCGAGCCATGTCTCAGTTGAATGAGAAGGAAACTCCATTTGAGCTGATTGAGGCTTTGCTGAAGTACATTGAAACGCTAGAAGTACCAGGAGCTGTGCTAGTCTTCCTGCCAGGCTGGAATCTCATCTATTCCATGCAGAAACACCTGGAGATGAACCCTCACTTCGGTCTGTAATGATGATATATTCTGCTCACACTCAAGCAAAAAAAATGTTTTGAGATATTTTGTCTTGTGTTTCCTGATCTTTTAATAATTCCTCCAATCTTATGTCTCTCAAAGGTGGTCATAGATACCGAATCCTGCCCCTTCACTCACAGATCCCCAGAGAAGAACAGAGGCGAGTGTTTGAGCCCGTTCCTGAGGGTGTGACTAAGGTCTGGAGACGTTTCACTGTGCAGTGTATGAAATGATGTATTAAAACTTGTTTTAAACCAATTTTGTGACCAAACCACAGGTCATTTTGTCCACCAACATCGCTGAGACCAGCATTACCATCAATGATGTGGTCTTCGTCCTCGACTCCTGCAAGTAAGCAGTTTGTGGAAATGTCTTTATTTTTTTGTCCATACAATGGAAGTCAACCAAAGTTTGGAATGACATGAGGATTCTCTGTATGCTCCGTTTTCTCCACAAATGCTTTAAAAATGCCACGTGTGTCATTCAGGCAGAAAGTGAAGTTGTTCACATCTCACAACAACATGACAAACTACGCCACAGTTTGGGCTTCCAAGACCAACCTTGAGCAGAGAAAGGGACGAGCTGGCAGAGTCAGACCAGGCTTCTGCTTTCACCTGTGCAGCAGAGCTCGTTTTGAAAAGTATGCCGTTCTTTGGTTGTACCAAAACTTCAAACAAAATCACACATTATGTGAAATGTTGATAATTCCAATGATTGTTATGCAGGCTGGAAACACACATGACTCCTGAAATCTTCCGCACACCACTTCATGAGGTGGCCCTCAGCATTAAGCTACTGAGACTGGGTGCCATTGGGAATTTCTTGTCCAAAGCCATCGAGCCGCCTCCATTGGATGCCGTTATCGAAGCTGAGCATACACTGAGAGGTACAGATTCTGTGTTACATGTATTGATACTAATGTTGAAGTGAACAAAATTAAATAAGCCTCTGTTGTTCCCCAGAGCTGGATGCGCTAGACTCTAATGATGAGCTGACTCCACTGGGACGCATTCTGGCCAAACTGCCCATCGAACCACGTCTGGGAAAGATGATGATCATGGGATGCATCTTTAAGTAAGTTTATCCATCCAACCGTGCCTGTTTATGAAATGAGTGAATCTCTTAAAGCTGTCATTAACATTTAGGTCATTTTTAAGCCCCAAAATAAACAGCACATTAAGAAAAAAGATGGGGAAAAAAAATAATTGTACATGTACACACGCATATTATGTAATACATATTTACATATACTCCTGCTATTAAAAAGTTTGGGATCAGGAAGATTTTTAATGTTTTTAAAGAAGACTTTTCTGCTCATCAAGGCTGTTTATTTGATTAAAATACAGAAAAAACAATAATATTGTGAAATATTATTGCAATTTAAAATAGCTGTTTTCTATTTTAATGCACTTTAAAGTAAAATCTATTTATGTGATGCAATGTTGAATTTTCATCAGCCATTCCTCCATTCTTCAGTGTCACATGATCCTTCAGAAATCATTCTAATATGCTGATTTATTATCAATGTTGGAAACAGTTGTGGTGCTTAATTTTTTTTGGAACCTGTGATATTCTTTTTTTCAGGATTCTTTGAATAAAATGTTAAAAAGAATAGCATTAATTTAAAATAGAAATCTTTTGTAACAGTGTACACTACCGTTCAACGTTTGAGTCAGTACATTTTTTTCTTTTCTTTCCTTTTTTATTTTTGAAAGAAATTAATACTTTTATTTAGCAAAGAAGTGTTAAATTGATAAAAAGTGATAGTAAGGACTTGCATTGTTAGAAAAGATTTCTATTTTGAATAAATGCTGTTCCTTCTAACTTTTTATTCATCAAAGAATCCTAAAAAAATATCACAGGAATATCACAAAAAATTCCAACATTGATATTAAAAAAAGCATATTAGAATGATTTCTGAAGGATCATGTGACACTGAAAACTGGAGTAATGGCTTTGCATTGCATCACAGAAATAAATAATATTTTGAAGTATATTAAAATAGAAAACCGTTCATTTAAATTGCAATAATATTTCATAATGTTTTTTTTAAATCAAATAAATTGAATTGAGCATAAGAGACTTTTTTTAAAAAAACATAAAACATCTTACTGATCCCAAACTTTTTATGCATTTTTTTTTAATTAGCTACCCAAATCACCTGTTGTATTTACTTATACTTGTGTATGTGTTTGTCTTGTTTAGTGTTGGAGATGCCGTGTGCACCATCTCAGCAGCGACTTGTTTCCCTGAGCCCTTTATCAACGAGGGCAAACGCCTCGGCTTTGTTCATAGGAATTTTGCAGGCTCACGTTTCTCAGATCATGTGGCTTTACTCTCTGTCTTCCAAGCCTGGGATGAAGTCCGGTGGGTCCAAATACCATTATATTAAACTTAGAGACTTTTTTTAATGGAACATTTTGATTTCTTGAGGGATTCGCAATATAAATAGACTCTAATCTTCCAGGATGGGAGGTGAAGATGCAGAGATCCGGTTTTGTGAGCACAAGAGGCTGAACATGCCCACTTTGAGGATGACCTGGGAGGCCAAGGTCCAGCTGAAAGAGATCCTCGTCAACGTCGGCTTCCCTGAAGGTTAAGCCGTGCTTCTAAGTGCACTTGCATGTAGTGCTACAGTTTATTTCAGTCCTCAGATGTTATTTAGAGAGATTCTAAAATGGATTTTTGTCTTTTCCCTTTCTTGCAGAGTGCCTCATGAATCAGGTGTTTAACACTGTGGGACCAGATAATAACTTGGATGTGGTGATCTCTCTGTTGACGTTTGGCTCTTACCCCAACGTGTGTTACCACAAAGAGAAAAGGAAGATCCTGACCACAGAGGGGCGAAATGCTCTCATTCACAAATCCTCAGTCAACTGTCCTTTCAGCAACCACGATTTGGTGTATCCATCACCCTTTTTTGTCTTTGGGGAAAAGGTTGGTTTAAAAGTCTAGCTTTAAACTACTACTTTTTTTTTCTGTTTCTACTTCATTTAGGCTTAATAGAAACTTAGGTGGCATCACAGCCTTGAACCATGGTTTTCTACTTAGGGGGCAGAACATTCTTATTCTAATATATACATAAAATCTGAAAACTGAATAAATAAGCTTTACATTGATTTATGGTTTGTTAGAATCGGACAATATTAGACAGAAATACAACCATTTACAAAACTGAAATCAGGGTGCAAAAAAAACAAAACATTGGGAAAATCGCCATTAAAGTTGTCCAAATGAAGTTCTAAGCAATGCATATTACTAATCAAAAATTAAGTTTTGATATATTTACAGTAGGAAATTTAAAAAATATCTTCATGGAACATGATCTTTACCTAATATTCTAATGATTTCTGGCATAAAAGAAAAATCAATAATTTTGACCCATACAATGTATTGTTGGCTACTGCTACAAATATACCCATTGTACTTACGACTGGTTTTGTGGTCCAGGGTCACATATTAGAATTCAGTCCAATCAAATATAAATGTAGTCCAGTTAAAATATTTGATTGGGCTGTGTAGTGTAAGACAAAGAGAAAGACTGTACATTTCAAATGTGTACACTACCATTTCAGAGTTTGGAGTTTAGTGCTTTTACTCAGAATTGACCCATTAAATTGATCAAAAGTGGTAGTAAAGACTTTTATATTGTTATATAAAGCAGATGATAATAAGAAATGTTTCTTAGGCACTATAACAGCGTATTAGAATGATTTCTGAAGGATCTTGTGACACTTAAACCTGGAGCAATGGCTGCTGAAAATTCAGATTTGCATTTAAAAAAAAATATTAAAATACAAAAACATTTCAATTTCTAATTTATTCCAGTGACTTTTTATCAACTTGAATGCGTCCTTGGTGAATAAAAGTATTCTTGTCTTTCAAAAAACATTGAAAAAATCTTTCTGACCCAATGTGTATTTGCTAAAAGTTAATTTTGTCAGCTTTTAGGAATACACATATATAATGTATGTCTTTTGTAATTACAGATCCGAACTCGAGCCATTTCTGCCAAAGGAATGACTCTTGTCAGTCCTCTTCAGCTTATTCTCTTCGGCTCAAAGAAGATCACCTCCAATGGAGAAGTTGTTGAGCTTGATGACTGGTATGTGTTGAACCATAAACCACAAATGAGTCAAGAATAAGGAATCTTGGTAGCAAGCCAAATATTTGCAAAGAAGTCAACAAGTGTTGCAGTGATCATCAAGAATATTCCTTCCTTCTATAGGATCAAATTGAAGATTCCCCATGATATAGCCGGTGGTGTGGCGTCTCTGCGGGCGGCGATGGAAGCCCTGGTGGTGGAGGTGACCAAAGACCCAGAATACATCAGAAATTTCGATCCCACCAATGAGCGTTTGCTGAACGTCATTCGGGTTGTGTCTAGACCCTCATCGGCGGGCATCAACCTGATGGCCTCCAACCCACGGTGAGATCATTGAACCCATACATTTAATTGGCTGAAGGTTCCTTATGACTGCGCTCTTTCTAACATCTCTAATCTTTGGTTTTTACAGCTTTGGAGACGGTCCACGTCCACCCAAGATGGCCCGTACTGATTTCGGAGGTGGTGGAGAGTTTAGAGGCCGTGGAGGAGGAGGATACAGAGGCGGCGGTGGTGGTGGATCCTGGTCTGGTGGAGGATATAGAGGTGGTGGAGGATATCAGGGTGGTGGAGGCGGCTTCAGAGGCTCTGGAGGGTTTCGTGGCGGCGGGGGTGGATTCAGGGGGTCTGATAGAGGTGGCTTCAGGGGTTCTGGTGGGGGTGGATTTAGGGGGTCTGGTGGATACAGAGGCTCTAATGGGGGTGGAGGATACCGAGGAGGTGGAGGAGGATATGGAGGGAGGGGATTCAGAGGAGGCTGGGGGGGAAACAGAGGTGGTTTTCAAAGCTGAACATCTGAACAAAGATATCTTTGAAAAGTTATACAATTATGGATGAGTTTTGTTATTGCCTTTTGTTAATGTTCAATCTTTTCTCATTTTTTGTAAAAAAGCATGGAAGAATTGAAAGCATGACTGTCATAGTGTCAGCTAATAACAGTTATTAAAAATAACTATTTGTGACCAATGTTTAATCCTTTTTAAATGGATAGCAAATACATGTCGTGTTGTATTCTAATAAAATCTTTTTTTTATCATTTTGAGTCATTTCATCTTGATCTTTCTCATGCCCTCCAAGAAATGAGTTGACTGACTAAGAATCAAAAAATCAGTTTCCAGATGTGTGGTTGTGCAGCAATGTGCAACTCCAGCCAAGTTTTTTTCTACTCGGATTAAGCAACATTTTGTGCCCTAAAACAAGCAACTCAGTAGTTTCGAAGTGCATTCTGAGAAATTAATTTGTGAAGTATACCAGTAACATTTAACATTTCCATTTTTTTTCTTCAGTTTTTCAGAATCTAATGTCTTTCCAGAAACCACCCAATACAAAGTTACATTTTTGCAGCTGTAAAATTGTCTATAAAACTCTGTACACGCAAGAGTTTGGGAACTCTGAGAACTGTGTTGATATGTCTTCTGAAAAATATAAATCTATTTTATCTTTTTTTTTATGTACATTCCATTTCGGAACAGTGCGATACACTGATATAGTGATACATGAGTAACCGCATTATTTTCGCCAAAGAATCTTTGAATAACAAAAAATCCATTGCTTAACTAAGCATTTTCATAAATGTTAAACCAAAGTGCTGTGAAACCACCAATTAATACGTATAATTAAATATTGGCAAGGTTTAATCTTTTAGATCTGCCGTAGATGTAGTGTTTGGTGTTTGCTTAAAATTCTGGCAAAATGTGTCATTTAGAATATGTATATATTAGATTATTTGAATAAACTATTCATATGAGTAATTTAGATAACTACCTCATATCTAACGCTTATCGGGTTTCTTTTGTTTACGACAGAGTCGTTTGCTAATGATTACCGATAGAGGGCGCTTTAAACCAGCAGCAGACAAAAAAGTACGTTTATATATGATTTGAGAATCTGGATGCTGCCATTAACGATTTAAAAAGTATTTCATTGCTTTTTAAAATTAAAAACCCTAATCGACAAACCTACACTGCAAATATAACTGCAACTATAACCGCAAGTTCTCTACACACCTTATGACTCCTTGACTTGTTAACATTTTTACATAATTACATTTGATTTTCCAAAAAAGCAAATCTGGCATCACAGAAAAATTCCAGTGCCTACTTGGAATATCTCTGAGAACAATATAGTCCTAGCCTGTGGGTAAGATAAGAAAGTACATTCTTGTAGTATCCTTGAACAATTGCTGATGAATGTGTTTGAAGTATAAAGGCAGCAGTGAGACAATGCACTTCCGGACATGCCTGAGCTTGATGCAGCAGGATGGGGGGCAGGAATGAATATATGACAAAGTGTTGACATTCATTTCTCATTCTGACATAGGGATAAATCTTTTGCCTGGATGTAGTAAAACTAAGCCATTGATGGATAGACAGAAGTCTAGTACAGAGCTGACTGCAGAGGTCAGAGGTTTTACTGCTAGATGGCAAGATTCTTAGCTAAAAATGTGTAAGCATAGTTATGTCATGTTTATGGGGGGATATTTAAGTACTTTTTTTTTCCAAAGGAGCTAATTGTATGCTATTTAGAGATATTAAGCTCATTAATCTCCATGGCTGTTAAGTGATTGATTGTCTCGTTAAACACCCAAGTTTTGTTCTTTGATCACGATTTGATTCAATCGTAATGGCGTTATCTGAAGGAATGTGTCTGAAGACTGGATCTGATGATCATTCTGCTCGCTGCCAATCTGAGACACTCACGTAGAGCATTAGATACAGCATCTGTATTGTTCTTATCAATGGCACACATACCTTTTTAATAATTCAGTACACCAGCTTTCACTTTCCAATCAATCCATGGAGCAAACTTTATTTCTGACCCTGGACTACAAAACCAGTCATAAGGGTACATTTTCTGCATTTGAGATTTATAAATTATCTGAAAGCTGAATAAATAGATGTCCACTGATGTAAGGTTTGTTAGGATAGGACAATATTTGAAAATCTGGAATCTGAGGGTGCAAAAAAATCAAAATGTTGAGAAAATCACCTTTGAAGTTGTCCAAGTGAAGTTCTTAGCAATGCATACTACTAACCAAAAATATGTAACACATGATTTTGAAATTAGGAATTTTTTTTTTTATTACTAGTTAGTTGTTGGTTACTTAGTTCTGTGAAACCTTTGAATATGTTAGCTGCATTCTGATCTGATGATTCTGCATACAACATTAAAAGTTGATGTTGAGGTAGCATATAACACGCAGAAACTCTTAAAATATGCATACTAGAGAATATGACAATTCTTGTTTTTGTTGAAGTCTGAATGATTCATCTAAAAATGACTAGAACAATACATCTTAGAAACAATGCTGGTAAAATATTAATAAACAGCCCACAAAACGTAACACTCCGCTATTTAAAGTTTTCGGATACACCCTTGCCTGGTAGACTGAGTAACGTTAGGTATATATAACCTTGCTCTTTGACCCCACTGCTCACAGCAAGCAACAGCTATCATCTCCTAGTTATTCATAGCACAGGGATTCATCCAGACAGTATGTCTCTTTGAAGATACCACAAGATAAATGTAAAGGTAGATATCACAGAAAAGGGTTTAAATGAATAAACTTTTAAGTAGGCTTACTCAACTGTCTGCCTGCATGTGGACAGCTTATTTGAATGAGAGAGAGATTTTCTTCCGATGACGAATCAAGCCTTGGTTTAACAAACATTTTTGTTTATCTATTTACGGATAGTTAGTGGTCATTTCATTGCTCCGTTGAGAATCTGTGAAGTATGAAATTCAGTCCCCACCCACTCCTGGAGTTGACTGGGAAACTGGCCAATTGGAAAAGCGCAAAGCCACGCCCACACTCATTTCACCACGCCCACTCATGCCTCCCTGTCCATTTGGACTTGCCTTGTTTAGCGGGTCGGCGGTCCATCAAAGCATCCTTCAGGCGGAAGTAGACGTAGGGATTTTTTTGGAAGTACTTTGACTTGCGCACTAGCTGCCAGGGTGTAGTCGGATATAGTTCGTTTTCTCCAAAAGTTTTCTTTTCCATGGCGGTGGTTACAAAGCACTAATAAAGTGAAGGTTTGCAAGAGAGAAGTCGCGAGGAGTTTAAGCCACAGCTATCGCTTTTTGGAGGTGAAGCGATTACCACCATTTTCCGCATGAGTTTATTTCTAAAACCACAACCTCGGTAGCTGGCGAGTTACCGCAAACTTTTTTAAAGACGTGCGAGGATTTAAGGGATCGAGACAGTGACGGTAGCTGCTTGAGGTCGCATAAGCAAAAGGACACAATGTCGCTTTTTCGCTGTTTGTTATTATGGACTTTGTGGGCAGCGTGCAGTCATGGAGCGATGGATGAATGTATGGACGAGAATAATCGGCCTCTGCGCTGCATGCCAGAGTTTGTTAACGCCGCTTTCAATGCAACCGTAGTGGCCACCAACACTTGCGGCTCGCCGCCTGAAGAATACTGTGTACAGACCGGGGTAACGGGGGTCACTAAATCATGCCACATTTGCGACGCCGGAGACCCCAGACACCACCACGGCGCTGTTTATCTCACCGATTACAACAACCAAGCGGATACCACCTGGTGGCAAAGTCAGACTATGTTAGCGGGCATCCAGTACCCGAACTCCATCAACCTGACCCTTCACCTGGGTAAGCCGCTTTCTCCTGTATTCTCGTCAAGTTGCGTCTCAGAGTCGCAAAATGTTGTTTGTTTTCCTGCACTGTGGAGAAAAGTTGTTCTAGAGTTATGACAAGTCGATTTAACGTGTTCCTTAAAGTTAAAGTTTCTTTAGTTGCTATTCGTTAGATACTAGTCACTATTATTGCTTATTATAACTTATTACTCTGCTACTTGTTACTATCGATAGTGAAAAGTAACTATTTCATTGTTACTGGTAACAAATTGCATTTTCTTAACTGAAAGATCTGTTCAGATATTAACTATCCACTTCTGGCAAGCATGTGTTCCACTTACTAATTTCACAGGTACTAGTTACTGTGCATACTAGTTATTATTCATTATTTACACTGCCAGTCAAAAGTTTTTGAACCGTAGGATTTTTGTTTTTTTAAAGAAGTCTTTTCTGCTCACCAAGCCTGCATTTATTTAATCCAAAGTACAGCAAAAACAGTATTTTGATTTTTTTTTTTTTTTACTATTTAAAATAACTGCTTTAAATTTAAATGTATTTTAAAATGTAATTTATTCCCGTGATTTCAGAGCTGAATTTTTAGCATCATTACTCCAGTCACACAATCCTTTGGAAATCATTCTAATATTCTGAAAAAAAAAATCCTGAAAAAAATCTACTCTAAAACTGTTTTAAATATTGATAATGATAATAAAAAATGTTTCTTGAACAGCATATCAGCAAATTAGAATGCTTTCTGAAGGATCATGTGACAATTAAGACTGGAGTAATGATGCTGAAAATTTAGCTTTGATCACAGGAATAAATTACATTTTTAAATAAATTCAAATAGAAAGCAGTTATCTTAAATAGTAAAACTATTTTACTATATTACTGCTTTTGCTGTATTTTGGACCGAATAAATGCAGGCTTGGTGAGCAGAAAAATCTTATTGTTCAAAACCTTGTTTTTCTTTTTAGGTAGTTGCTAGTATCTATTCCAGTTGTTAGGTTTATTAGAAATGAGTACTAATTTATTAGTTAATATTATGTTATTAATCTTACTAGAAGGTAGTAATAAACTATTAAGTAGCCATTCTGACTAGTCAATAGTATGACAAGTTAAAAAAAAAAAGCAAGGTAACCCTTTACAATAAGATCTTATTACTAACATAAACTAACATGAACAATACTTCTGCAGCATTTATTAAATGTTAACTTTTAGCAAAGGCTGTTAGTGAGACAATACATGTATCATAAATAATAAATAAGTACTAAGGAAGTAAAGCAGAAACTATTGAGCTAATTACTAGTAACTTGCTTCTAAGATCTAATGATCTATCCACTTTTTCGATCTGCTCAAATGTGAAAAATCTGGCAATTGTAGGTTTCTGCACTATACTAGTAACAGTGATCACTCGAGTCCTCCTGGTGAAATGCATTGTGAAATAGTCATGCTATTTCATAGCTTCAGGCAGTAACAAATCTGCATGTTTCTAATCATCATGGTCCAACATTTTGTTGTATACTTGATGTCATTTAGCAAGAATCATTACCTATTAAGACTCAAGCTGCACTGTTCTACAGTTTTTGAGGCCATCATGGAGAAACTTTACCTGAGAAGATCATACAAGATACATACTCTAAATTCAGACTCACTGTTTTAGACCGTTATATAGACGCTCTGTTAGACTTGGCATGGAGTGACCTCCACACATTACGCAAATCATTGAATTTCTTCCAGCATAAGCAGAACGATTGGGTTGCAGGAGGAGGTTCTTCCGGCTGTGGGAAAAGAGCAGTAACGTAACCAATTAGTAGAGTCCCAGCAAGCCATGACCTCTATAACTTCGGGTTCCCAAGTAGATGCCGCTATATCAGCAGGCATATACCCAAATGCAAATAATAAGCATGTCTAATGAGCTGTAATCAGGGTGTCAATAGGACATTTGCATTTAAATAATGGAAGAGGAAGTGATTTGGCTTTTAATGTTCCTATCATACACTTGACTAATGAGCAGCCATTTGTTAGCACATGGTCTACAACAGGCCATTTCAGTCTGACGCCTTTTCTTCCAATTCACTTTAGTTCTTCTTGTTGGTTTAGGCATTTTGCATTTGAATCATGTCATTAAAACTGTGAAACTGACAATCGTATACTATTTGATGCTTTTTGTCTTGATCATGCACCCTCACGCTATGAAACTGACGAAACACTTTGTTTAGAATAAAATTTTGATGGGTTGAAGTAGACGTGTATCTCTTTATTTTTTTTTTTGTTTGTTTTCAAAGCGACTGCATAGGTGGGAACCCACAAGCAGTCTGGGTCCCAGCCATAAGCTTTTATTTTATGTGCTCTGCCTTTGATGGCTTTCATGTTTATTCTGCCTTCGTTGGGATGGTCGAGGCGGAAGCAGGCATGTCTTAACTTGACGCTACAGAGTCCTTGGAGAGCGTGGAGATCTGGCTTGGCCTGGCAAAGCAGATTCAGAGGGGCGAGGAGGGTAGATTTACTGCTGAACATTTCTGTATGCCCCGCACTTGTTCTTTATTAACCAGTTCTGGCTGGCCTGTCACGCTTCAAGAATGCGATGAGACTGAGAAATGTGAATCATCATCCAGACAACGGCTAATGAAGACTTGCAGATGTATGCATCTGAACTTGTACAGACAAATAGATATAATGTGGTGGTTTAAAGAATGGTCAGGTTAATGGAGGATTGTTGATGCTGTCTGTTTTAAATTGGTCTACTTGTCAGACACAGCCCAGGGGGATTGCAGACATAAATTTAGCTATACTGTGTCATACATAGCATTTATATTTCTGTAGTTTGGATGCTGTTTCCAGAATTGTCATAGGCTGTTATACTTAAAGCTAAGGACTGGGGAGATGGAGGATCTTCTAAGTCTTACTAATGTACTAACATACAGTACATTACATGATACATTACAGCAAGGATTCCCACACTTTTTAGTCTTGTACACCCATGTAATATATATACTTGTAAAATACACTGTTTTTTCCAAGTGTTTTATTTTCTTTATTTTTAAACTTATTTAGTTTAAATTCATTCATGTCTGTATGGAAATATTTTTTTTCATTAATGCATGTTGTTAATGTTGTTGTGAATGATACATCCTTGCATATGTGACCTTGTAATTTTTAGTTTAACATCTTTTTTTTTTTTTTCTCTTGGTGCTATTCAATCAGAGATGCATAAACAATTAAAACAACAATTTTTCGACCCATTATATCAATAACCAGTGGAGAGAAGCAAGTTGTTTTCAAGTTTGTTTGTTTTTTTTAATAATCCGGTAAACTACAATACGGAAGATCTTTACGCATTTAATAGCTTTTTATCAACTTATGTTTCCCCTGTATTTCCCTCACAAACCTCCAGTTTGGCAAACCCTGTCCTACTTTAATCATTCCTTGTTTATTATTTTTAAAATGACTCAGTTTTGTGAGGGAGTCAATTTGTGACCTCAGAGTTGGCTCTGAATGATTCACTTACAGAGTGAGTCTAATTCAAACAGCTAATTTGCAAGTAAGTTCAAGATTTTTTGTTTAATCTTTGATTAAAAATGCACAATAAAGGCTCTGTAGACATTTAAGTACACTGCTGTTCAAAAGTTTGGGATCAGTAAGATTTGTAATGTTTTTTTTTTGTTTTGTTTTTTTTTTTAAATAAGTTTCTTATGCTCATAAAGGCATTTATTTAGGATAAAAAATCCAAAAATATTATTCAATGTAAAAGAACTGTTTTCTATGTGAATATATTTTAAAATGCAATTTATTCCTGTGATGCAAAGCTGAATTTTCAGCATTATTACTCCAGTCTTCAGTGTCTATTCTAATATGCTGATTTATTATGAATGTTGAAAACACTTGTGCTGCTTAATATTTTATTGGAACCCGTGATACTTTTTTTTCAGGAATCTTTAATAAATAAAAAGTTAAAAAGAACAACACTTATTTAAAATAGAAATCTTTAAACAATATAAACTACCATTTAAAAGTTTGTGATCAGTAAGTTTGTATTCTTTCTGTTTTGAAAGAAATTAAAAGTTTTATTCACCAAGGATGTGTTAAATTGTTAAAAAGTGATAGTAAATACTTACATTGTTAGAAAATATTTATATTTTGAATAAATGCTGTTCTTTTTAATTTTTTATTTTAAAAAATCCTGAAAAAAGAATCGGGTTCCGAACAAATATTAAGCAGCACGACTGTTTCCAGCATTGGTAAAACAAGCAATAAAGCAGCATATTAGAATGATTTTTGAAGGAATGTGACTGGAGTAATGGCTGATGAAAAATCAGCTTTGCATCACAGGAATAAATAATATTTTAAAATATATTAAAATAGAAAACCATTATTTTAAACTGTAATAATATTTCACAATATTACTGTTTTTTCTATATTTTTGATCAAGTAAATGCAGCCTTGATGAGCATAAGAGAATTCTTTAAAAAAAAAAAACATTAAAAATCAAAACAGATCCCGAACTTTCAAACGGCAGTGTAGATTGACAAGTGTCTTTCTTTAAATGCGACTGTCGTCAACACATTTGTTTGTATATAGAATTTATATTGAATTATAGCGGTGAAATGTCTTTGGTGTATATTTTTTGCAGCATTGATAGAGGAACACAGCAAAAAAGCTACTTCTTGAATTGGCAAAGTGCATTTAAGATAAAGTGTTTCTCCAAAACACTCTAGGCAGCATTTGTGGAGGGTGAATTTCCTTTCATCTGATAAACTTCACCAGCAAGTGATTCATTAACTTGAGCTTGTGAATGGCCCTTATCGTGCCCTATTTCCTTGCTAACTGACAGAAAGAAGAAATCCACAGTGCTTACTGCAAACTGTCAATCCGTGCCTTGCATTTTACATTGCATCATATTGTTCTCAGTGCCTGTGTCATCTTCAATTTTATACTTGAATGCTAAACTACTAAAATGAAAGAGCTCACATTTCTCCTGTTTTGAGTTTGTAACGCCACTGAAATCATATGCTGTCCTTGTGTGTTTATCGGGAACTCTCTGAGTTTTCACTTCTGTTTTAAGGGAAAAGGGCTGGTTGAACATCCGTCTCCTAATTGTTTAAATCTGGGAAAAATTCTGGTGCGCACTATCTGAAAGATTTGTACAGTAAATTATTTATGTGTCAGGAAGAAGGTTGTTTTACTTGGAGCAAATGGGCATTTACAGTATGTTTAGAAGTTTGACCCTGGTTTACTTGACAAGAGCCAAATTCTTGGAAGTTGCTCTGCATTCTTGTTTTTCTCCTCTCTGTCTCTTTCCTGTCTCATCCTCTCTCTCTCTCTCTCTCTCTCTCTGTCTCTTTCCTGTCTCATCCTCTCTCTCTCTCTCTCTCTCTCTCTCTCTCTCTCTCTCTCTCTCTCTCTCTCTCTCTCTCTCTCTCTCTCTCTCTCTCTCTCTCTTGATTTCTCATAAGAGAGGAGACGATGAGTGGTCGCAGTGTGGGAAACTATACAGCCGAATGTTTCCTAGGCTCTGGGGTCCTCGTCTCTCATCCCTCAGAGGCGCTTTTTTCCCTACAAACTCCTTCAAAGAACTTGTCATTTCTGAAGAGGGACCAGATGGTCCAAATTATACCAATCTTAGTCTAGGGGGTTGGAAAGAAGAGCTTGCTATCTGGTTCGAACCTATTGTTATTCTCTGGAAGGTATGATCTCAGTGTGGGAAACTTGTGTTTATGAAACCTTTGTAGTCGAGCTGTTCACGTAACTGCGCTCCAGTTGCTGATTTTCTCCCCAGAGACGAAAATTGGCAGTTGATATTGAATTTGTTTGGAATTGCATCACTGAAGTCAATGTAATCTAGGCTAATTTGTTGTCACTGCCACCACTCTTAGAAAGCACAATTTGGTGGCTCTAATTGTACAGCCAGGGGCAAGATTTGAGCTTCGGACCACCCAGGGTGGACAAAGTGCAGAATCTCCCTCATTTCCTGGTGATAAAGCCATTGTGAGCCACTAGTCCTTTCCAGATTGTGCAAACGTGTAATGAAAGAGCCCACACTGGGTCTGTGGTGCCAGCAATAGGAGCCGTCAGACGGGGAGCTGTGCTTATGGTGTCATTTAAGAGAGTGTTGTCCTATGGGCCCGTTTGACTGAAATAGTGGAATGAGCCCTTGGGGGCCACTGTTTGCTGCTCTTGCCATCACTGATTAGTGCACGTAACAAATGACTGGACCCCGTTAAAAGTTAAGCTCTGGAGATTTAATGCTAGTTTGGCATAAATAAGCCTGTCTGCAAGATGGGTGATGATTTCGACATGCCACTGTGCTGCTTTTTTCTTTCCGAGATAAGTGCTTGGGAAATATTTAAGGGTTATTCTTATTTGTGACCCTGGACCACAAAACCATTCATAAGAAGCATGGGTATATTTATAGCAGTAGCCAACAATAGCTTGTATGGGTCAAAATTATTGATTTATCTTTTATGCCAAAAATCATTTTCTCATTAAGTAAAGATTATGTTCTATGAAGATATTTTGTAAATTTCCTACTGTAAATATATCAGAACTTAATGTATGATTAGCAATATGCATTGCTAAGAACTTCATATGGACAACTTTAAAGGCGATTTTAAATCAATGGAAAGCTTATTTATTCAGCTAAATTTAAAATAAATTTCAATTTAAAAAAAAAAAAAGACCTTTATGACTGGTTTTGTGGTACAGGGTCACAATTCCACTTGTATTTTTTGATAGTTTTATAGAGAATGTATCATATTCCAAATATTCCAAATGATTAAGGAAGATCCTGCAAAATATTTGAGAATTCTGTAAATTAGAGTTATTGGGAGTCATTGCAATGATTGTAAACCACTTCATTTTACATTAAAATGATTCCTATAAAACTAGTAAATTTGCCAAATAATCATGAATTTTTTTAAATATTTTTTTTATATATATATATATATATATATATATATATATATATATATATATATATATATATATATATATATATATATATATATATATATAATATTTTAATAGATTTATTAATGTGATTAATTTGCATGCTTTTTACCATTTTGATGTGCAGTGTAAAAGATGCATTGTAACTGGAAAATGTAGTAATAGCCGATATTAAAATTCTGTGTTATTTTTTCTAAATAAATGTAAAAAAAAAAGAAAAAACATTTTATTTTAAAGATTAAAGTAAATTTACACTACCGTTTTTTTTTTAAAGAAGTGTCTTTTACTCCAGGGCTACATTTATTTGATCAAAAAGTAAACTACTAGTAGTTCAGAAGTTTTAACATCAGTTAATTCACTTTGAACTAACATGAATTAACAGTGAACAAAGATTAATAAATACTGTTGTTCATCTTAGTACATTAATTAATGTTAACAAATGACACCTTATTGTGTCATTACAATAAAAAAATTATATTAATTAAGCTTAGCTAATATTACATTTAACAGTGTTATTAAATTCTGGTGAATAATTGAGGATGGCAAAACTATTGTAAATTTATAAACAGTGTAAGTAGAACAATCAGTAATATCAGCCGATAAGCAATATGGTCCCAGTTTATTTTGCATGCCTATGAAAAATTTGAGTGTACTCTACTTTTATTTGTTTGTTTTTCCCATACAGAGTTAAACGACTTGAACGTAATTAGTAGTATTGTTGCTTTGATGTGTGCGTTCAAGGAGGAATGGAAAGTTTTCCACCGTTGGCCTCTCTGAACTTAGTTCTCACCTTTATACGCACACACACAGTGTACATTATTCGTCCTTGGTCTTTCAATACCTTAAGGCTTAGTGCGCTCAATGCTCTCAGCTCCACCTGTATGCAGCGTTCATCTTTGGATTTGGCTCTTCTCAAATGTCTTTGATTGGGCATGTAGGGCAGGCAAGGTACGAATTGGACACCCTATTAAAGGCTTCACTGGTGACAACATGCATTAACCTCTCATTTTATGACGGCATATGTTTGAAGAACGCTTTGTTTCCTTTCTGCCAGGGCTAGATTGTCACAATCAATCATACCCAGTGTTATTCCTCATTGTTTTGCTTCTTCATTTGATCTGGAGTCTAGACTTGTAATGGAAACGTAGCTCATGCTGGGAATGTGACGGTACAAACTCATGCTAGTGCATGAATAGAATAAGACTGTGTGGTGGATATTCTCCAATCCTCAATCCTGTCACTCACAGAATGGAATCAGAAGCAGGAAAATACTCCCATGAACACCAGATGTGCAGCTAATGGCATTTGAGCTGATGCCAGGATTGCAACCTGTTGCAGAGTTTTAGTCAATGGTTCAAGCTTAAACACTGTTCAACTTCAGATTTTCCACAAAAGGTCATAAAGCGGGGTTTTTTTTTTTTAGTTTACTGACACCTCATCTTAAAACACGCTTTTCAAAACATATCCGATGTCAGGCCATTCACTCTGTTATTTTCCAACAAAGAGTTCTTCTGAAGCTTCAAAGCGCTGCGTTCAAGTATTGAAGTGTGAATCCGATCTCTCGGCTTCCTTGCAGATTGTCAGTTGCCAAATACAGCTGTTTTCACACATAAACAGAGCTTCACAAGCCAGATGGGAATGGCAGTGTTGTCCCAACACAATGGGAAAAATTCAGCGTATTTATTATTCTTCATTAGCTCTTCCAGCACATCACACTCACTCGGAGCGGGTGTTTAAAGGAGCTGGCAGTGTACGCTACACAGCTGGTTCATACTTTATGAAAATACCCTCCCTCAGGCATCGGTGATAGCACATGCTTTTACAGCGCAGCATGATTTGAAAGTAGAGTAAAATATGAGGTTTACAATCGGAGAGTGGAAGACCTTGCTTCCTGGGTTTAGACAAACCTTTTCCAGTACAGGCTACAATAATGTATTATAAAAATGTTCAGGAAAAGTTGATTTGTTACAGTTTGGGTAAAATGCCTGTTTTCTTTAGTTTTGTAAGCTTGAACAGCAGTTTGTACATTTAAGTAACTAATCAACAAACTGGGATATTGGCCGTATGTGTACCTAGACCACAAAACCAGTCATAATGGTCAATTTTTTTGAAATTGAGATTTATGCATCATCTGAAAGCTGAATAAATTAGCTTTTCATTGACAATATTTGGCCGAAATATAACTTTATGGAAAAAACATCCAAATATTGAGAAAATTGCCTTAAGTTGTCCAAATTAAGTTCGTTGCAATGCATATTACTAAGCAAAAATTATGGTAGGAAATTTACAAAATGGAACATGATCTTTACTTAATATCCTAATGGTTTTTGGCATAAAAGAAAAATTGACCATTTTGACCCATACAATGTATTTTTTGGCTATTTTGGCTATTGCTACAAATATACCTGTGCTGCTTAAGACTGGTTTTGTGGTCCAGGGTCACATACTTTTTGTCAAATTACTGTCTTTCAGCACTGTTTAAAGGAGACGTCCACTTCCAAAACAAAGATTAACATAAAATGTACTCACCCCCTTGTCATCCAAAATGTTCATGTCTTTCTTTCTTCAGTTGTAAAGAAATTGTTTTTTGAGGAAAACATTTCAGCATTTTTCTCCATATAATGGACCTATATGGTGCCCCGAGTTTGAACTTCCAAAATGCAGTTTAAATGCGCCTTAAAACGATCCCAGATGCAGTTGTAGATGATCCTAGCCGAGGAAGAAGGGTCTTATCTAGCGAAACGATCGGTTATATTCATAAAAATAATACAGTTTATATACTTTTTAATCTCAAACACTCGTCTTGTCTTGCTCTCCCTGAACTCTGTGTATTCTGACATTTAAAAAGTATATAAATTGTATTATTTTTATGAAAATAACCGATCGTTTCGCTAGATAAGAGCCTTCTTTCTCGGCTGGGATCGTTTGAAGCCGCATTTAAACTGCATTTTGGATGTTCAAAATCGGGGCACCATATCAGTCCATTGTATGGAGAAAAATGCTGAAATGTTTTCCTCAAAAAACAATTTCTTTACAACTGAAGAAAGAAAGACATGAACATTTTGGATGACAAGGGGGTGAGTACATTTTATGTTAATCTTTGTTTTGGAAGTGGACTTCTCCTTTAAGCTGGTTTGTTTGTTTGTTGGGTTGTAATCAGTGGAAATCAGCACTCAATAGAAAATACACAGTTGTGATTTATTTATATATATATATTTTTTATTTATTTATAGCTGTTTTGTTTTTCTTTCTTTAATTTAAATCCGCTAATACTCTGTTATTGCCTAATGTATATTTAGACTTGGGCATGTTGATACAGTAGCGTACATTTTGCATGCTTTCAGTAGTACGTAATTAATGCAAAGCTAATTCCCAAGGCATTTTCCAGCACTTCAGTAAATGCATTCACACGCAGTTGATGTTAAAATTGACTAAAGGTACAATATTATATTAATATTGTAGACAATTTGCAGTGTTTTCAAGTGACACACTCTCCATTGTGAAATCTGGCTTTCATTAGCATGTTTGGGGAAATATCATGTTCTTGAAACAACACCCTAATGCGTTTTTTCCTCTTGTGGCTGGGCAAATAGTTGTTTTAGTCTGTTGTACCTTTGGTCCTATGGTTTCCTGTGTTATGTTATTCTGACGTGCCTGGAAAATAAACTCAGCCTTTTTTGACCGAATATTAAACAAATGATCTTCTAACAGTTTATTCCATGGGAGAAAAGAATCTCATTTGGCAAACCATGACAGGGTTTATTGCTTGACTCTTTAACTATTTGACTATTTGGATCAGCTCTATATTCTCAGAGATGGTTTTCTTTTATTTTTCACAGTGTATCAAATACAAAAAGTGCATTTTCTTACCAGTTTTATGTGGCTTACCTCCTCTTTCTCCTTCACAGTTCATTGCATGAGTCTGATTTCAGATTAAACAGTTCCTTCATACATTCCTTTTAGATGATTTGTCATGCCAACCTTGCATAAAACTCATTCATCAAACGGTCTTTTTGTTTAGCAACACTTATCTGTCAAAGTAAAAGTTTTATGCATCCAGAAATAGGTTATGACAGAAAACAAGTCGCGTTATGGAATCAGACAGGTGGAGTCTTGGCATCTCTCCTGTGTGAGAAAAAGGCCTCTGATTATAACCCATGAATCAATTTCTTTACACAGCCCTACATGTTCAGAGCAGTATAATTGGTAAAGGTGACCACCTTGTCTTTTAAAATAAATTTTAACCTATTTTGAAAGAATTTCTGACCTTGTTTTTTAAAGCAGGACTTGTAAAGATATCTCGCACGCACACTTCGTTGACCAAAGGTCAGTTTGGTTTCCGGCACCCAGAAAAAAAAAACGTCAAGCCACAATTGTAATCGGAATCTCAGCAGTCACTTCCTTTTGTCTCCCCTGTCTAAACACGATCTCCTCCTGAGGAATAACAAAGCAAATTCTGCACTTTGTTGTGACATTCCTTCAGCCTTTGTGTTGGATAATTGGCCAGAATGCTAGTTTGCAGGCCTGATGTGGTAATCACACTTTACTCTGATAGTCATTATTGGCTGTGTTTTCCGTCTTGTACTGTAAACCATCTCTGCTTCATTTTAATTTATGATTTTTGAACCCTAATCTCAACTTTCCAAGAGAAAATGAATTATCACTCGCAACTGTTGCTATGTGATATGGATTTGAATTTATAATAATAATTTTAAATTATTTTAAATTATTTTAATATATATATATATATATATATATATATATATATATATATATATATATATATATATATATATATATATATATATATATATATATATATATTACCAGTCAGAAGTTTTTGAACGGTGTTTTTTTGTTTTTTTTAACTTGCTCACCAAGCCTGCATTTATTTGATCCAAAGTACAGGAAAAACAGTAAAATTTTTAAATATTTTTACTATTTAAAATAACTGTTTTTTATTGAAATATATTTTTAAATGCCATTTATTCCTGTGTTTTCAAAGCTGAATTTTTAGCATCATTACTCCAGTCACAAGATCCTTCAGAAATCATTCTAATATGCTGATTTGCTGCTCAAAAAACTTTTACAAAATTATTATTGCTATTATGTTAAAAATAGCTGAGTAGATTTTTTTTTTTTTTTGTTTTTTCAGGTTTCTTTGAATAGAAAGTTCAGAAGAACAGCATTTATCTGAAATAGAAATATTTTGTATATTATAGATGTCTTTTTAAAAAAGCTTTTTATTTCAGATAAATGTTGACCTTTGGATCTTTCTATTGATCAAAGAATCCTGAAAAATTCATAATAATAATCAATTGTTTTAAATATTGATAATAATAAAAAAAAAACATTTCTTGAACGACAAATCCGCATATTAGAATGATTTCTGAAGGATCATGTGACTGGAGTAATGATGTTGAAAATTTAGCTTTGATCACAGGAATAAATTACATTTTTAAATATATTCAAATAGAAAGCAGTTATTTTAAATAGTAAAAATATTTCAAAATTTTACAGACTTTGCTGTACTTTGGATCAAATAAATGCAGGCTTGGTGAGCAGAAGAGGCTTCTTTAAAAAAAAAAATCTTACTGCTCAAAAACGTTTGACTGGTAGTGTATTTTAATTTTACTTTATAATTTAGATTTTTTACATTTTAATTACTTTATTTATCTTTTTATTTTATTTAATTTTTTTTTGATTGAAATTCTGTGGAATATTTCTGTAACCTTTTAACCGTCACCCATCCCCTCACTATGTTACAATAAAATCCTATTCTATTCATGACAAACTATACATCGTTGGAAAGGTCTAAGACTCCTAAATAGATATTTTACCACATTTTTTTTGTTACAAATTTTGTAGAAACAGTAAAAAAAATCATTATGACAAGAGTACACCTCAAAAATTTACATCATAACAGAAGTTCTGACCTTTATCACCAAAAGTCTGTTTTCGTAGCCTTTCATAGCCTTAATTGCAAGTTTAAAACCTCTAAATTCATCCTTTGAAACCCATTTTAAAATCTGACATTGCATTACCATCAAAATTGTACTTTAAAATCATATTAGAAAATGTATCTGTTCATGAATTATACAGTTTAAGTTTGGATAGTGCACTTTCATGTCTGTGTTCAAAAATGGGGGTAAAAGTTAACTTGATTGTTTTGTTTTGATGCAGATATGTATTACCAGGTACATATCTGCCCTTTTGTTTACATACATAATAAGATTTAGAGCTGTTTTATGTGTACTATGCGCATGCACAGTCCAGTTCCCCGTTGTCTGTCTGGAAACGTTTGTTGTGCGTAAAAATCTCAAAAGCCGATTTACTTCATTGTGCTCCTTTGTCTATGACTTCCTGAGTATCAAAGATTATTTTAATCTTAAAACAACCACTGAACTCTCTCTCTCTCTCTCCACTCTCTTCTTCTTCCACAATCATAAAAGCGCACAGACTTGTCCATAGCAAATTCGAGAGCAGTTTGGATGAAGGGAGCGCCACCAAGGAGCTTATTAAAGTAAAAAGGTATAGGCGCTTAAGGAATGTCTTGAATGGCTGCTCTCTCCTTAAGCCTCTTGAATGAAGCACCGTCCCACCGGAGAAGCGTCAGCCGTGTGTGCGTGTGAGTGGATGTCAGGGTCCTATCTTTAGATCTGAGGCATGGGCCAGCGCTCCCCCTCTATCTCTAGCCCACCCTCTTCAAGTTCTACTTCACAAAACCCCTTTGTCTTCTTTTCTTTACATGGGGGAAGGGTTATCCAGTAACTGGATTAGTCTTTTTGTTTGGTTATTCCTACTTGTCTGTTCATACACCCCCCACCTTTCAGTCTGCTTGTTTTTCCCTCCATCCCCTTTTTCTTTCCGTCCTGGCTTTCTTTTTCAAACTGAATATTCTTAATTAGAACTCACTCTCAACTTCATTGCCCCGTCTTAGAGAAGTCTTCATCTGGATGAGATGTTAAACACCAAATTTACACTCTGAAAGCTTAACCACGGCCTGTGTTTGTAGTCCATTCATCACTGTTTACTTTGAAGTTGAAACTTAACATTCCTGCCGGTGGGAGTAAATTGAAGGGCCGGGTGCGGCTCCAAGGGGGGGCAGGTGGCAAAGTGCTCCGTTTCAGCAAATTAGAGCACCGTTTCTTCAGCATCAATGGATGTCACCAGGGCGTTGTGTCCGTCTTTCGCTGTTGCCCCCGAGGGAGGGGAAGCGCGAGAAGCTTGACAGTTTTTGAGTGGGATTATAAACTAATACCCGTCTAGTGCTAAATATGACTGGCAGGTGACTCCAGTTGTACTTTATTTTCACTGGATAGTTGTATTAGATAATATATGAATGCTAATCTGAACTTCATTGATGTAACTGATGAGCAATTCGAATCAAAGAGCAAAACTTTCTTGCAAATCACGACAGCTTTGTTTCTTAAAGTTTTTGTTTATTTTTGAGAGGGATTACTCAGAAACTGCCAACTGTTTGTGAAAAGTATGAGTTTATAATGTATAATAAATAAATAATATAACTTTTAAATATATATTTTTTTAAAACATATATCTTTATTTATTTATTTATTTATTTTTATTTTTTTTTTTTGTGGATTTAAAAATAGGCAAAATACAATTTCATAGCCATTGAGAAATATTTTTGGCTGGATTATTGGTAAGAAAGTTCTTTTTGGACCCTTGGTACAGGCACCATGACCTGTGATGTTTGTGAAAAATATTACTTTATAATAATAAATAAAAATATAACTATATAACCATGACCTGTGATGTTTGTGAAAAATATTACTTTATAATAATAAATAAAAATATAACTTTATTTTATACAGAAATAGTTTTATACAAATAGCCTTTTTTTGTTCTTTTTTTATTTTTCTGTTTATTTTTTTGTATTTTTTCTATGGTAAAATACAATTTCATAGCCATTGAAATTTTTTTTTGTTAATTGATTTATTTTTTTGACTGGATTATTGGCAAGAAAGTTCATTTTGGACCCTTGGTTCAGAAGTTTTGATTTAAATGTTTTGTTTTTTTTTTTCTTTTGACAGGCACCATGCCCCCTTATTTTTTTATTTTGTAGATTTAAAAATTGTAAATATGATATCGTAGCCATTAGGTCTTTTTTTTTTGTGTGCTGGATTATTGGCAAGAAAGTTCATTTTGGACCCTTGGTACAAATAAATGATTTTATTTATTTTTATTTTTATTGTATTTTTATGCCCTGTGCTGTTTGTGAAAAATATATTAATTTATATTATATAATTATTATATATAAATAAAAAAAAGAAAACTAATTTTATACAGAAATGATTTTTAGCTTTCTGTTTTATTTTATTATTTCTTTTTCCCCCCCTATTTTTTATTTTGTAGATTAAAAATTGTAAATATGATTTCATAGCCATTGGGTTGTTTGGGGTTTTTTTTTTTGGGCTGGATTATTGGCAAGAAAGTTCATTTTGGACCCTTGGTATAATAAAATCAAAATAAATTATTTATTTGTGAAAAATATGCTAATTTATAAGATATAATAAAAAACTTTAACTTAATAACTTTAATTTGATACATAAATGATTGAAATTATTTGTTTTACAAATTGCTTTCTTTTTTGTTATTTTTAAAGATATTTTTATTTTGTACATCAAAAAAATGTAAAGTTTTTGTTTTGTTTTGTTTTTTGGCTGGGTTATTGGCAAGAAAGTTCATTTTGGACCCTTGGTACAGAAAGTTTGGTTAATTTTTTTTTTTTGACCAGCACCATGGACAAAAAAAAAAAAAAATCTTGCTGTATAATGAAAATGCATCTTAAGTTTTATAAATAATTTTTTCTTATACAAATATACAAATAACTTTTTTTTTTCTTATTTTTAAAGATATTTTTATTTTGTAAATTTAAAAAATGAGCAAAATACAATTTCATAGCCGTTGAGAAATATTTTTAGCAAGAAAGTTCATTTTTGGAACCTTGGTACAGAAGGTTTGATTACATTTGGTTTCTTTGTAGCGTTATGTTTAATGCAAGTGTTTACAAGCGTTTTTGAACATTGAGTAATGCTGTATCTCTTGTGCATTATGAGCCCTTTCTGTTGTAAAATTAACTAGCTATACGTTCCAGTTAGGCATTACCTACAGTTTAGGTATGAGTCCACTCAGGAATGTCACTGACCGTAACATGACCCTTGAGATTTCATTTAGTCGTTCCCTTTGGATCTGATAGATGGTCTACAAGCTGCAACACGCCATACTACAGGATGTGACGCCCTCGGGACACTGGCTTGTACCCCTACACCCATACTCCCTATTTCACCGGCCTGTCATTGACTTCTGACCCCGTTTAATTCTAAAACACCCTCCTCAAAAAACCAGTGAGATCACAGAGCAGTATTAGTAATGTGTGGTATGGATTTAATTGCTTAAAAGCCCTAGTCGTTTGTAATTGAAAAAAAAAAAAAAAAACGGAATTAATTCAAAGCCAGGTTTTCCATATGCTCCCATAGGTCATTTTGATACTGTTGATATCAGCGATCACTCGTCATGTGGAAATGAACTTCAGCTCTCTGTAGTCCTGCTTTCTCATAATTACATGGATCGGTTCATGACGGATTTAAGGGCTTTGTACAGCATGCAGCTTTGACCATATAAAATATTGCATTTCTGTAGAAACAAAGTTTTTTTTTTTTGCACAAAAAGTATCCTCATAGCTTCATAAAAATTACAGTTGATGCAGTGATGTCACATGGACTATTTTAACGTATTTTATCCTGTTTTGGAGTGAGAAAGAGTTGGCCTTTGGTTCCTATCAGCTTGTTCTCAGATAAGCAGAGACGAGGCACCGGTAGTGTTAAGGATCTTGTAGCTGTCAGATGATAGCGTCAGAGGTTAGTAATTAACATTCAAGGTCTGTTGAAGCTCTCCTCAGTCTCTGTCTGTCAGATCTCTGTCCATGTGATTACACTATTCACTTTGGAAGGCTTTTTTCCTCTCATTGTCCATTGAAAATATGCAGAGTAAGAACAATGTATTACAGTGTTCACTGCCTCCCAGATGTCAGCAAATAATATCTTGGTATCTTGGCGATACAGGAAGTCTGTTGCAGAAGGCAGACGCTGAGGGATGTTATTTACAATTGCGAAGTTGAAAAGAATGCGTGTCTACCGAAGCTGTAAAACAGTTGTGGCGCTATCATGCTTTGAGACAGAAAGTAAGATCAGTCGTGTCATTATCTGTTTGTCTTTAGCCGTTTTGAGTTCGGAGAGTCTGGATACTTTCCCTGTGCTTTCCTGCAGCCTTGTTTTAGCCGTAGCAGCTGTCTTGTAGCTCAGTTCAGTTCAGTTAGTTTTCAGGGCCAAATTTAGTCCCGGCAGACTGAGCTAACCTGACTTACTTCCATTCTTTTTTTGTCCTCAGAGTTTGCTAGTATAGCATGCGCTTAACGTTCTGCCTGGCACCAAATGGCATTTTCAAGTTTGTGCTCATTAGCATGCCTAGCATACTCTTCTGAGCCTTCACACAACCAAAGACAGTATGAGGAGGAGGAAGAGAGTGAGCACTCATAGAAAAATGAAGGGGAGAAAGTGCAGCACTCAGTATCAGAGTAAACTTTTTTTTTTTTCTTTTTTTTTCCAGAGATTTTTGTGTTTTAATTTTTCTGATAACCAAATGAAGGCATTAAACATTTATTTATTTTTAAGAAAATTAATATTAAACCCTTTTTATTTTTTGCCAAACAAACAGGTTCAAAAATCATTTCAAAATCATCCTACATCTCTGCAGAAGTTCAGACCCAGTCTTTGCAAAGTGAACATGCAAAGAAAACCTTAACAAAAAAGGTAAAACAGTGATATAGGAGGATTTTGAAGTTGAGGGAGAACGTGAGATAGGAGTTTTTCAACATACCCTAACTGTCATGAACCGGAACAAAGACAAGAAGAGCATTTGGCATTAAAAAGTATATAAATTGTATTATTTTTGTTAAAATAAAGACAGTTTAAATCAAATAAAGATCGTTTACAACTGCATTTGGGATCATTTGAAGCCGCATTTAAACTGCATTTTGGAAGTTCAAAATCGGGGCACCGTATCAGTCCATTATATGGAGAAAAATCCTGAAATGTTTTCCTCAAAAAAAACTTAATTTCTTTAGAACTGAAGAAAGAAAGACACGAACATCTTGGATGGCAAGGGGGATGTGTTTTTTTGTTTGTTTGTTTGTTTGGTTTTTTTTGCACTCTCAGATTCCAGATTTTCAAATAGTTGTATCTTGGCCAAATATTATCTTATCCTAACATATCATACATCAGTGGAAAGCTTATTTATTCAGATGATGATTATTTCAGATGATGTATAAACCTAATTTAAAATAACTGACCCTTACAACTGGTTTTATGGTTCAGGGTCATAATATAGTCTTGGTGTTATAGAGCGAAACAGGTTAGCGTACAGTACTGTATACTGTCATATGATTGTTTAAAACCCGAAACCTCTTGTCGCACACATGCTGGTTCAGACTAAACAATTGCGATTATCCCCCCAAGAAAATCTCTGAAGAAAATCTTCAGAACCCTTAAATGAGAGCAACGAATGAGTGATTATCTGTTAAAGTACAGAGAGATAGAGAGATGTCTCCTTCCTCTTATCACCCTCAGAAAAGACCCTTTGAAAAGGGCAATTATCCTGTTTGGATCTGCGCTGTATCTTTTTTTTTGCTCCTGTAATGGCTGTTATCAGCGGCCCTTCTGATGGCTGGCATATTGCGCTTTATTTTATTAAGGGAACAGCTGAGGGTGACAGACAGGAAGTTGCCAGCTGATTGTTGGACCTTACTGGAAAAGAACACAGTGATGGTGTTTTAAATATCACACTTGTCAGCATTTATATATTAGAGCCTCTTGATATTGATAGTGTGACATCTCACTGTTTAACGGTGTAATTTGCTTTAAAAAAAATTTCTGTCTTTTATTTGTTCATCTCTATTTGTTTCAAACCCATGACTTTCATTGTATGGACAAAAAAAAAACATTTAAAATTAAAACAGCATTTTCTTTTTTGAGTGAAAAGTCTACTTTTCCTCGTTATTTCAAAGCAATAGTTGGGCCCTATTAAATATTTATTTATTTATTTATTTATTTATTTATTTATTTAGTCCCCCTCAGTTTTAATCATTCTGGACACCATTTTAATTGTTAATTTTAATGGTTAAATTAAATTGTATTAATCAGAAAGCTTGTCTAATTCTTTAAAATCCTAAAAATTTAAAGACCTATAAAAAAATGTTCTCCCTCAAATTCAGTTTTTTTTTTTTTTTTTTTTTTTTTTTTTTTTCCAGTTTTAATTTTTCTGGATAGC